>OZ012691.1:2503198-2580472 GCA_963942565.1 Maea johnstoni | reverse complement strand
CGTATGTTGTCGTACATTGACGTACATTTTCGTACACTAATCAAATGTTCGACAAGGTACAACAACCTACGAAAGTGGTTTAGAAAACGTACATATCTAACGAATGTGGAAAAACACCAATTTCATAGCCAATTCGTGGCTTTATCGTAGATTTGAGATCGTGTATGTTCGCACATTAGATTCGTATGTGGGAGAGCAGCATAAAGGTTAATGCGGGTCTTCCACATACGAATTTTATGTGCGAACATACACGATCTCAAGTGTACGCTTGAAGCCACGAATTGGCCATAAAATTGCTCTTTTTCTTCATTCGTGAGATATTTACGTTCAACTACGAAAGTATACGACATCCCTTGACATCATGTACGATTGATGTACGACTACAACATCAGATGTCCAACATTGTACGTTTTCTATCATAGTTAGGCGTAAGTAGTCGAACATATTCGTAGTTGGCTACGAATATGAAGGTAGGTATGTATACGAGTGTGTGCGAATATGCACGACATAAACACGAATAATTACGTCATACATACGCATATATACGCCAGTTGTACGTCTACTTATGACAATATTCGATTAATTACCAATTTGTTCAAACTAAAAATAACAAAATTCGTAAGTATACTACGACTTGTGGTGGAATCACCGTCAATTCGTGGCTTTGTAGCATAAATTTTGGCCAATTACCTATTTTTCCATGGGTCATGTATATAGTGGCACCTTTTCGTACCTTAAATGAGTGTACGCAAATGTACATGGATATACAATTACATACGACAGTGTATAACATATTACGACACGATGTTCAACCATTACAACGATGTTCAACTATGTACGACAAAAATGACTTCCTTACGACAGTATTTTTTTCGCACCCAAAAGTTTTACATGGAAAACATTTTTAAAAAACTCGCAGCATTACCTACAAAAACATAGGACTCACAGCAAACAACCGCGAGAACCCACGGCAACCCACAAAAAACTGCAATTGTTTAATTCGCACCTTGTCGCACCTTAAAAGTCGTATGTGGGAGACCAGCATAAAGCTCCGCTTCAGTAAACTATGAACTTCTACCATATAAGGAAAATAAATTGCATGATAAATAAACATGTGTAGACGGACATTTGGTTATCATTGAGTCGGCTCCCAATCCGTATATGTCCTGTTGTTTTCTGTGCTGTAATCTTCTTTATTAACTCGCCAACCACATTGCCGTTGACCCAAAGAATCTGTCGACCGTCATCGAAGTTATAGGTGAGAGCCACGTGGTACCAGGTGTTTGCTTTGAAGTCAAATGCACCAGGAAGCAATGAAGACGATTCCGATATGTCTATGACGTTAGCCTTGAAGGGAATATAATTGCAATGCTATATAATAATAATAATAGTAATAATACTAATAGTAATATAAATAATAATAGTAGTAATAATAATAGAAATAATGATAATAATAATGATGATTATAATAATAATGATAATAATAATAATAATAATAATAATAATAATAATAATAATAATAACAATAATAATAATAATAATAAAGATAATTATTTTGATAATAACAATAAGTTAAAGCAAAAAAACAGGTGTTTGTTTTGAAGTCAAAGGCGCTTCAGAAGGTCCCTGTTGTGTGCCTATCACGTGAACCTAACGAGAAGAGATTACACTGTAATACACTAATTATAATAATTATACTACTACTACTACTACTACTACTACTACTACTACTACTACTACTACTACTACTACTACTACTACTACTACTACAGCTACTGAAGTTGATGATGATAATGATACTACTACTACTACTACTACTACTACTACTACTACTACTACTACTACTACTACTACTACTACTACTACTACTACTACGACTACAGCTTCTTCCACTACTACTACTACTACTACTACTACTACTACTACTACTACTACTACTACTACTGATGTTGATGTTGATGATGATGATGATGATATTACTCCTACTACAACTATTACTACTACTACTACTACTACTACTACTACTACTACTACTACTACAACTACTACTACTACTACTACTACTACTACTACTACTTCTACTACTAAAAAAATAATAATAATAATGATAATGATCACAATAATAGAAATAAGAATAATGATGATAATAATAACAATAAAAATATTGATTATAGTAATTATGATAATAATAATCATGATGACAATAATAATAATAATAATAACAATAATAATAATGATAATAATAATAATGATAATAATAATAATAATAATAATAATAATAATAATAATAATAATAATAATAATAATAATAATAGTAATAATAATAATAATAATAATAATAATAATAATAATAATAATAATAATAATAATAATAATAATAATAATAATTATAATAATAATAATAATAATAATATAGTTGGTTAGGTGTCAGACTACTAATCAGAGGGTTGCTGGTTCAATTCTCGGCCGGGGCACTTTTGTCTGTCCTTGGGCAAGACAGTTTATTCCATATTGCTTCAGTCTACCCAGCTGCAAAAGGGTACCTAGCATAAATAAGGCAGTGCTTAGAGCGTGTGCGCTATATGCTGCCAGTTGCTCTGGAATATCCCCAAGGTGATTGAAATGGTCTCCATGTGTACAGTGCCTGCTAGGGGAGGAAGGTCGTGTGGTTGATACAAGACTATAAACCGAATACCTTTACCTTTAATGATGATAATAATAATGAAACATACAAATACAACTTTAATCGATTGCCAATAAAATAGCATTAACAAAAATGAATTGCAAGCCACTAAAATGCTATGATTGATAATTAGAAATCAATGATACATTAAGGATATCAAAGTATTACGAGAATAGAAATGATATATTAATATTTCAATACTATTACAATCATTCTAAGCCAAGCATCGTATATGAAACGCCCGTTGTGTCAAATCAAAAGGTAGCTTTAAGATGGCCTATGCAGTTTTCTGTGATTTTGAGCTTTTACATACATTAAAGCCTAAATCCACTGCCCCATAATCAGATCAATTGTGAATGTGTAGGCAATCACCGATCATTTACAGCTTGCACATAAGCAGGAGTCTTTGGCCGTTTTCTCCATTTTGAATTTCACTTAAACATGGCCGCTTCAGAATGGCATTTTGTGTATCAAATCCAACAGATTTGCTTGGGATTTTGGCATAGTTACAGTTAAGGATATCTTAGAGGAAGGGTATTGCAGTTTTATTTACATTTTGACTTTATTCAATCGAAAAGGCGTGGGAGAAAGCAATCGGTCAACTTCGAAATGGAACGTATACGAACTTATGCAGTTCCTGTGTACGTCTTTCTATTTTCTATTGTTTTATAGGTTACTTGAGATTAAGCCCGATCAAAAGGATACTCACATATAACTGGCTGCGATAAATCCAGAGATGAGTGCCATGGTAAGTGGGGGGAGTATATTCAATTATAGCTCCGTCTTGTATCTTATTAAGGCAAAGCCATGCCATCAAAGTCATAGAATAGCGAACGTCCAAAGCGCCATTGTTGGGAATTTCAATATAGTCGTCACCGGAGATCCTATAATTTGAAATCATTAGAAAATTGTATCGGTTCAGATTGATATTTAAATGGAAAGTTGGTATAACAACAATGTTTTATGCATTGTTTTGACTGCGCTAAGAGGTACAGGAGTATGGTCATACCATAAACATATTTAGAACAGAAGAAGATGTAAATACAAAATAAGAAAGCAAATTATATATAGAAGATATTACACTAGATGATTATAATGTGGATGGTCAAGAAAATAACCAGGGTAAAACAAGTGTAACACAATTGCAAGGAAAGGCAAAGTACGAAGAGAGAGAATGGTAAAGTTAAACTAAAGAAAACGATTAAACTAAAATAATGGTACATGAAGTGAATGTCTATCAGTGAGAAGGTGGGAAAGTGATTTAATTGGAAAAGTAACATTTCACATTTTTCTCAATAAAACTCTGACATTTAAGAAAAGATAGATCAAAGTAGCATTGAAATGTACATAGAAAGGACTTCCTTCAGAAAATACATAATTTACTGAGTGTAACAAACCCCTACAAGCTATGAGTGAAGAAAATGTTGCTTATGTCCTTAGTGCTGGACCCACCTTAACTGCCCTTGTAACTTTTAATGACATGGTGAGGGTCTGGTCATCTTGGGTTGAACAGAATGGAATGTAAATCGACAATAAACCAATCAGGAATCACAATCTTCCCATGAGATATACTAACATAGAATGTTGGAACACTCAGGCACAGATGTGAACTTCCTAACATCTACTACCTGCGAACATATCTTGTAGAGGATTACCCTTGGATTGGATACCACCATACATCCATCATTAAAGCATGGGTCATGCATACAACCTTTCCGAGGAAGACCGAAGTACACAATTTGATTTCTCAAGACTCTTCATCTGTCCTTTTACTTCAGGTCCGGAATCAGTAGCCTTCATTCTGTTCTGTTTCGATCATTTTTTGTAAAGAAATGGCTACGAACTTAGGCTGTAGAAGTCATAGAAATTTCCAGATTAAGTCATTTGACTGATACAACTCACACGCCCTTCAGTTTTTCATTGAATTCCACCCCTGTATTGTTACTTACCCAGGGAGGGCATATGAGCCGCCCTCCTCATCTTTCACTCCATTTGCTTTGCTGATATCACCATGAAGAATGGCATTGTTCTTGTTAGCTGTTACGTCATCAGTTCCGGTGACGTTATCAAATGGCCAGAATCCAACGATGTATGGAGCTGCAAATGATATACTAGGCGCATGAGTACGTACTTACACACAACCTCAATCAGATGATGATGGCTTAAGTCTTGATTCTACTACTACTACTACTACTACTACTACTACTACTACTACTACTACTACTACTACAACTACTACTACTACTACTACTACTACTACTACTACTACTACTACGACTGCTACTACTACTACTACTACTACAACTACTACTACTACTACTACTACTACTACTACTACTACTACTACTACTACTACTACTACTACTACTACTTACTATTACGACTGCTACTACTATTACTACTACTACTACTACTACTACTACTACTACTACTACTACTACTACTACTACTACTACTACTTCTGAATACTATTTATGCTAAGTATATGAATAAGAAAAAGAATGAGTTTTTGAGATCTCCGACACATATCATACATACCAAAAAGGATACATCTACATCAATCTGAATTTTGAGTTCATGGCATGGTACATATACAACAACTATACTCTTGTAAACATTTACTACTGCTACTACTACTACTACTTCTACTACTACTACTACTACTACTACTACTACTACTACTACTACTACTACTACTACTACTACTACTACTACTACTACTACTACTACTACTACTACTACTACTAGTACCACTACTACTACTACTACTACTACTACTACTACTACTACTACTACTACTACTACTACTTCACTACTACTACTACTACTACTACTACTACTACTACTACTACTACTACTACTACTACTACTACTACTACTACTACTACTACTAGTACTACTACTACTACTACTACTACTACTACTACTACTACTACTACTACTACTACTTCACTACTACTACTACTACTACTACTACTACTACTACTACTACTACTACTACTACTACTTGAATGGTGTGTACCTGGGCATCGTGCATCGGTAGCCGTAATTTTCACTTCACAGAGTTTTAAGGAATGTCCACTTTGTAACTGCAAGGTGACATATCGACCCACGGGTGTTTTAGTGCAGGTAAAGGCTCTCGTGATCCCTATAGCAGAATTGAATCTATAGGTACCACACATGTCACCGCCAGAGATACCAGGTCCATTATCACCCACGTGAATTGAGAAGTTAGTTTGGATTGGATAAGCTGTTGAAAAACAGGGATATTCATCATTAGTGAAGGATATACAGATGCTGTATATTTAATTTTCAATGTATATCTTCTTGTTTGTTCTTTGATAAACCATTGAACCGTGAAACAAGTCATAAAAATACTCAAAGTTCAATAGATGACATAATTGAGGTATTCTTGTAGATACATATTTTGACTCAATTTTACTTTCATACCCTTCCTTTATTTGGCCATTCAGCCTCTGGAATTTACATATTGCCTAGACGGTATATTGATCAGCAATGCATTTAGCATCAACAATGTGCCCTCCCAGCAGATGCAAGATGTGAGGCGAAATTAATGAACAAAGTACATGCATAGTATTTTTTCAAAAGAAGCTCCTATCCGCAATCACGAACCAGATACATTCTAAAACCATACATTTATCGGAAACCTTCCTATTCATTATTCTTCCCTTCTAAATGTATAGTTTATGGCGAGAATGAAAAAATGCAGCTTGTAAATTCATAACAATGTAAGTTCGGGACAATGAAGATATGTCGAATCATCCAAAACTAATACATAACCTGCCAATCCATGAATGGTGACTGAGTGGATGTGATACCTCCTCTCTAGATCTACAGACCACCAGGGATTTGGTGAAGACTCTGATACTGCACAACTTGCAATCGTATCGTCAACGGCATGAGATGCATCTCCAGTGCCTTCTACACTACTTTGACTGGCATGCTTTCCTTGAGCAACAGTATCTGCAATGATACAAAAGGATATTATATATATACAAGTAAACTGGCTTAATACGGACGTGACTTATCCGGATTTTTGGATTTACCGTACAGATCTCAAAGGCCCGGTCCCTCCTAATACATTTACATGCAAATTTCAGTGCCTATTACGGAAAATTTAATCCGTACCTCGCCTAAACCGGACGATTTTCGAGGCACGCTCTTTACCATCTAAAGTTTAAAGCATGATTTAATTTGGAATGTTGATCATGAATTGAGCGCGCCCTACCATATGATACGACACGCCCACGTCATTGCCACAGAAGGCAGAAATATTGTCCTCTCCCACAAAAACGAAGAGGACAGACACTTAGATACACAGGGGGATGTTGTGGGAGGGTCAGGGAAAGAGGGGACATATGGGGGGATGTAAATATATAGTTGATGGCTCACAATTCCTTCTTGATTTTTGAAATGTACATGCCTTGCCGTGCATGCTTGCTAGATTCTTCTATTGTATGCCTTTATGCATAATCCCGATTTTGCCTAATCCGAACATCCGGACATCCGGACCAAAATTTAGGGTCCACATCCATCTGTATTAAGCCAGTTCGCTATATGTATATATATATATATATATATATATATATATATATATATATATATATATATATATATATATATATATATATATATATATATATATATATATATATATGTGTGTATATGTATATATATATATATATATATATATATATATATATATATATATATATATATATATATATATATATATATATATATATATATATATTTAAATTCACTATCATTTGGTTGACATGGCAACGCTTTAGGTCCAGTGACCATTTTGAAATTGTCATGATGGCATTATATAATATACATGTCAACCCACGTCAAATGTTTAAGCCTTATACCAGCAAACACAAAATATGTATAAATTATTTTAAAAAGGGCTGAAAAAGAATTCAAAATAAACATGAATAAAACATTCGAAAAATGTTCAATAACCATAGGGAAAACATAAGTGAAATGACAAATGTAAATAATTTGATACAAAACAAATATCATATTAGTTATACACATGTATATACATGTATATATATATATATATATATATATATATATATATATATATATATATATATATATATATATATATATATATATATATATATATATATATATATATATATATATATATGTGTGTGTGTGTGTGTGTGTGTGTTTATACATATACATACATATAAATATATATATATATATATATATATATATATATATATATATATATATATATATATATATATACATATATATATATATATATATATATATATATATATATATATATATATATATATATATATATATATATATATATATATATATATATATATATATATATATATATATATATATATATATATATATATATATGTATATATACTTACCCTGGTTCGAAGTTAAGTGGGTATATTATTTGTTATGTTTTATCTAATGTTGTCTCCGATGTGGTTTTATAGGACACCACGTCCATCTATTATAACTGTTCGAGGTTGTATGGGGGCTACTATCAGAAGGACAGGAGGAATAAAAAATTGATACGCTAAATGAGTTGAATGTAGTTAAAATAAATACAGAATAAGAATACCTCATTCTCCTCAATTACAACATCCTGGTTGGATGTTGGGTGTCACGTGATCTACTGCTTAAATACGTACTGGCTTCACGGTACTTTTTGTTTGCTACACTTCGTGTTGAAAATTTGTCCACAAATTCAACTTAAAGCTACGCGAAGTGAACCAGTAGTATCACGAAGCCAACACGTAGTTTTCGTGTAGTGAACAAGACTTTTATTTTTGGTCAAACTTCGTGGTGAATTGAACATGAATTTGAACGTGACCATAGGTTTCACCATGGATGTGTAGCAACCCTGTTTTATGCCGAAGCGAACACGTTGTGATCCCGCCCAATGACGAAGCCAACATGAAGCTCAGGAATGTGAACACGCAGTGAAATTTACCTACTTCGCGTAGCTCAGTGTTGATCTTGCCATCGTGTGTGAGAGGGGCATAAGTGTGTGCGATGCAATTACGTGTTTACAAACGAAATGTTCATATCATATCGGACCACTGTTACGAAGAGAAAGGAACGAAAAATTGTAGTTTGGTGGTCAGTGCTGACAGTCCGATATTATAAGGGTCATTGGCACAGATCATGGTTAAATAGTACAAAAATTAAAAATTAAGCTGCTTTACGTAGTTTTGAGTTGTACGGCCATGTAAACCGCCGTAATCCCCGAAATATATGTACCAATGGTGTATTATTTGACTTTACTTTCTTTGGTTATCTATTTGACATCTGTCACAGAACCTGCGGTGCAATGCCTGCTCAGTTGGTAGCCTTTAAAAAGTACAACTACTTTCAAAAAGACTCGAAACGGATTAGGAAGAAAGAACATAATTGATCATACTTGTAAGAAATACATGAAGACAATTTGTTCATAAACTTACCATTTCCCTTTTTAATTTTGGACAGGGTTTAAAGGGTTTTGTATTCTGAGTTTACTTATTGCTCTGTAGAAATAAGTAAATATAAATCAACACAAAATGAAGAATCTTCCGATCAACTTTTTTATGTAAACATACATCAGTACAATGACAAAGTATTTGGGAACACTTATTGTTAACAGGTTAACTTACCATTTTCCTGACAGAATGAGTACATCCACCAGTTATTCGCCGAGGGGGTATTTTGCTGAGACACACCTAGTTTAAATAAAAGTATTCAATTGTTAGCATAATAGTCATACCTGTATCGTATCGCTATACAGGAAGGCAGGGATGTTTCATATAATGGATTGTTATTTCTATAGCTAACATCTTAAAACTAACATTAACATTGTAACTTAAAAGTGCATGTGGACTATGCTTTAGGTTGTCAGTATAATTTCATTGTTTATCAGAAAGTAGTAGAATATTGTGCATATCCGCGTGCCGATGTTGTGATACAAATGCCAGCCTCTACACAAACATTCCTAACGCACAGGGACTGTAGGCGGCTAGACACGCCCTCACCCAATCCAGCCCAGGTCACAACTTCCTAAGACTGACAGTCTTGTTACCTCACTAAGCAAAGTACTAAGCATGAACACCTTTGATTTCGCTGGTAAGCACTTCCTACAGGTAGGAGATACTGCCATGGGTGCCAAGGTAGCCCCCTCTTTTGCCAACACATTCATGGGTTGGTTTGAGGCCCAATTCGTATACAGCTATGAACTGCAACCATTGTTATGGGTCAGATTCATAGATGGTATATTCCTGATCTGGACACATGGCCAAGATGCCCTCAAAACCTTTGAGAACTATCTCAAAGGGTGTGTCCCATCCATCAAATTCGAAACTAAGACATCTTTAAAGGAAGTACATTTCCTTGATGTCACTGTCAATTTGACAGAAGGCATTCTGTCTACCACTCTCTACACTAAACCGACTCATGCTTACAATTACTTGAGCTTCAAGTCATGTCACCCCAAGAATTGCAAAGCAGCAATCCCATACAGCCAGGTACTGCCTCCTACATGTTTGTAGGATATGCAGCTCAGAAATTGACTTCATTAAACACTCCAGACAAATGGCCCACCATTTTCTGAGAGCAGATTATCCAGCAAAAACTGTACAAGAGGCATTCTCTAGAGCCTATCACAAGGATAGAGCTTTACTCCTCAACCCTTCACCACGGGTACAGGAGGAGGACACTACCAACATCTTTCTCATCACCACATCACACCCAGGGGGTAGGATCCTGGGCGATATTGTAAAGCAAAACTGGGACATGCTTGACAAATCCTCAAGCACCAGGGAAATCCCAAGGTTTTCGTCGACCTACGAACATAAGAGACATTCTGGTCAAAGCTAGGGTTTGGATCCCTCCACTAATCCCCCTCTAAAAACAAGATAACCAACCGCAAGAGATGCTCCAAAGCATCCTGCAGGTACTGCATCAAACTGAACAGGACTGGCTCCATCACCAGTCCTATCACAGGCAGAGAGTATAACACTATACGCAACTGTGACTGCAAGACCAACAATATCATTTATTGTATCACTTGCACAATCTGCTACAAACAATATTTTGGCCACACCAAGAGAACACCTGGTGAACGCATATGTGAGCACTTTCGCTACATCACACAACACAATTCTACACACACTGTTGGCCGACACAACACAGATGATCACTAAGACCTGAGAGATGTCTGTCTTCACATCCTACAATTTGGTAGGAACGACCCTGACTCCAAAGGGGCACTTAGGGTTCGTCTCAAATTAGCACAACTATGGATTCGTAGATTACGCTCTACCACACCCATAGGCTTGAACGTATTTGACTGCTCAGTCAAATGTCGACTTGAAACATACCAACCAGAGGTAAAAGATGAGTTAGCCCCAGTTTTAATATCTTTATCTTGTCACAGTGACTGTACCACTGAGCTCGACCATTCCATACATGGAGTTTGGCTTACTTTTTTATGATCAACGTTAGTCCCCAAGCGGACCCCATCCACATTATTGAGACATGACCAAACCCATGTCTATTCCTACCCTCCAACCTTTTTTCGACATTCAAATTTCCTGTTTACAAAAACACATGACCGTGTGCCTATTTCATATTTCGTTATAGCACCATTTTGATAAAAATTCAGTTTATCCTCTCTTCCATTCATCCCAGTCCTCTGATGATTACTACAATAGTATCAAACCGCTGGATCTAGTATACCTACTAGGATCCAGGAGGAGCCCCGATTGGGGAACCCACGCGTGCAAACAAGTGCTATGCAACAACTGTTAGAACTGGGCAATGCACGTTTATTTACTTTGTTGTGGTGGGACTCAGATCAGTTGACTGACAATTCTATGTCAGTAGCAGTAAGGACACCAACAAGACAACACCGTAAAAAAGCTGATCCCCCTCTCTTTACCCCAGTCTCATCATTATTGGATACTCAGTGTTGCTGCAAAACGGGACCTTTTCGAAGTCAATAAGAATAATTTGTTCACGCTTAAAGGTCTAAAGCGTTGTTTAATCTCGGTACACAGCAGCTCACATAGCAACAACTGTCAACAATCTCATTTGAAGGGAATGTTATTCTGACACAGTCGCCGAATGCAAAACAGTTTCATACACTTCTAAAGATTTAGAGATATGCAGTAACAATAGGAAACTATGTTTCGACAATATTTAAGGAGTATGTACTGTGGTAACAACCCATTTGAGGATTTAGCAATTGCCAATGACCAATTTTTTATATGAAACAAGAAGATATGGCTCGTTTGTAAAAGTCAAATTGATCTGGTGTGCAAGCAACGTCTGTTACAACCAATAATGTAATACACTTATAATGTTTAATGCCTTAAAATGAGTGATAGACTATAATTCTTAATCCAAATTCCTTGCCTGCTGTGTTATCTCAAAGATTGCTAACATGTTGCTTCATCGTTATCCAAGCCTAGTTCAAACACCTCTACATCTCTCTCTCTCTCCATAGCATGGCTTTTTTATTTTATACTAACATAGTCTTGGGACAAGGTCCAATCTGAAAACATAATATGGCAGCGGTAAGATATTAATAATTTTACTTAAATTTAGAAGTGAGAACAAAACATTTAAGTGTCCAGGCACCGGTGAGAAATATATATATATATATATATATATATATATATATATATATATATATATATATATATATATTTATATAAATATATATATATATACATATATATACATATGTATATATATATATATATATATATATATATATATATATATATATATATATATATATATATATATATATATATATATATATATATACATAATGTCTGTATGTGGGTCACTTCTGTGCTGTCTACATCAATTGTCCATGCTCTTGTTCTAAGTACGTCCAGATTTGCATCAGCAGTTACATGGAATGTGGGCTCGGTATTCAATCCAGACCCATCCTGGCCAGTTTGTGTTTTATGTTTTCTAGTTTTTGATGCCAGGATGGAATATGCTTTGTTCACCTGCTGTATCTGATGTGTCAATTGACAATTTCCTGTTGACGGCTGTGGCACTGATGTGCTGAGCATATATCTTTTATTTCTATGGCCACACATTCTCAATACTGGCAGTTGAACTTAAATCGGCAGGTATAAATGACAGTTCTTATTAGTTATAGCATAAATGATAGTAAAATAATCAAGAAGTTATATTTTGTTTCATGTTCAAGTATGGTATAACATATCAAAACATTTTAATCATAATAAGAGTAAATTATATTCCTGTGTAATGTATGCAAAAGAGACTGTCAGCATTCATTTAGTCATAAAAAGATATAGGCCTGATTCTAGTAAATGATATTCGTTATGTCTGATTATACAATTAAAAACATAACTACATACCTTATAGACCATATGTTTGTCAATCACATATTACATATTACTGTACTTGAGAAGTGAAAATATATAATGATTTAAGGTTCACATGATGCATGCTCAGGTATTGTGTATCAAGACATCCAATCTCTCAAAACATTGTAGTTGAGGCCTGTAGTGTTAATGAATCTACCTCCGTCTTTGCATATGTGTATATGCACGCAAGCATATAGATTTCTGAAATTTGGAATTTCCATTATAGTCACCTTTTCTGCCATAATGATGCTAAGTTGTGACTAGCTAGTTTTTAAATGGTGGAAGAGACCGGAGTAACCAGCAAAAACCACTGGCGTGTTTGTACATAGGTATGTAAATATGTATGTATGTATGTACGTATGCATGCATGTATGTACATATGTAATCACATCATCTGTTGCAATGTGATCACGAATCGTTGCCATATGTATAACAGCTGTATTGTCAAAGTATCACTCAGAAACATATGGGCCTAGGTATGCTAAATTACATGCTTATGCTTAAAACATTATTTTCCTTTCTAAAAGAAGATGTGACCTGCTTGTCAGCTCTACCACTCTTCAAGGAGGAGTAACAAAGAATTTCATAAATGGTACTCTATACATGTACTTTAACTTCCATAGATATGATTCATTTCATTTATTTCAAGTAGATATCAGAAATATATCAAAGCATACACTTTTATCTAATCAGATGACATATGACTGTCTAGGCCTTCAATGAGTAGAGCAATTCAAGCTGGAGAGGTGCCTTCTTCTGTATTTGATTTTGAATTTCGATAAAAGGAAATAGCATACCTGTTACTATTGCCTCCGCTGAAACTATATTGTTAGCGTGTCTGAGCTGACTTGAAGCAATTATTCCACCATTTGCTGCAATATCTCCATCATAAATTGGACCTCCAAGACTTTTGTAGTTATTATTATTCTCATAAGAAATAAATCCAGATGCTTCAGGTGAGTCAAAATGTACTCCAATAAAATCCCCTTTGCTGACATGAATCCTTTCATTTTCTGGTATCGGTATGGATTGAAGACCTTTCTTAAGAACAGCAATTCTATTTTGTCCAACAAGTTTGTATTGGTTTAAACTTATTTTCTCTAGCCAAAATGCATTGCAAATTCAAGAAAGATCTATGGCTTAATCACAATCATAGGGAACTATTTAAAGAAACTAATACTTAAAAGTGACATTTGTTAAATCTACTCAGACAGGTTAGCAGCTTTCTAAGCAATTTCAGAATTAATACTCGAGATAACTTTATTAAACGCACTAAAAGAAGTTATAATTCAATTTGCTATGTATGAATTACAATCTTTCATCCCTTTAGTATGTATGTCAATTTTGATTATGCCTTTATAAAGTTATCCAATAATTAGGTGTTGAATATTAAACACTTTCTACAAGGTATATACAGAAAACCAAGCATTGCAACCAGCATAGTGATGATCATTCCCTCTCTGCTTACATCCAAGTACCACATGTCTAGGAATCAAACTGGCCTAAGAAGAAAACCCACTTTGATGTCCCAAGATCTCCAAACCTTTTGGAATCAACGTTTAAGCTCCCTGTCAAGTTGGGGCATGACAGATGAATGAAAATGTTTCAATACAAAATCCTACAGTGAATTCTTCCCATGAACAAAAAAGCTTCAGCAATATGGAATAAAAACTTCTGACTTATTTGATAACAGCAATTCAGAACAAGAAATTACCTTGCATATTTTTGCAAATGTAGCATATCTGGCTGTATTTGGGATAATATCCTCAACTGGAACAATCTTTTGGTTATTACTTGCACTCTAACTGATACCCAAATCATTTTTGGTGACAGTGCATTTGATCCAATTATTAACAGTATTTTGTTGATATCCAAAGCCCTGATTTTTAAAGAATAAAGCAGCTAACCAAAAAGTGTTAGATGAGGTCATCCAAATATTGAAACACCAGTTCTATAAAGAGGACTTCAGAGCAAAACAATGTATGTACTATTGCCATATATCTATATCATTTATCCCTTTGATATAGACCTGGTATCCATCTTTATATGCAATTATAGCACTTGACCGAAAAAAATATTTTGACTATGCCAAGTAAAAGGAGGCCCAGGCCGGGATTCCACGCAATGCCTTAATGCCGGGATTCTGCACAAAGCCTGTTGCTATGGTAACGAAACATTCAACCAGAAAAATTGAATAAAAGTACATTTAAATTGAATATTTTTAAAATGAGGTCTTGTTTGTAGTCTTCCGTTTATGCTTCATACATTGATCCTATGAACAATTTAGAAAAAGGATGATAAAAAATAAATATGCCAAAAAAAGGCTCCCATGATGCTCTGCCTCTGACTCCAAGCTGACGACTTAACAAGATGGCTGCCGAGCCCCTCACTGGTACTTCATCAAATCATAAGTTATTGAAGAGTATCAATACAATTTGTATATTCTGGTGTGCTATAATAGTCATTAAGATTGCCCAGATGGCCAAGGAAACAAGATATTTCTCCATTAAATATATAGGATCTACAACTTTTTATGTTTATCCTGCAGATTGTTGAAATGCTGCAGCTAATGTAGTGTCCTTTTTGATGACTTATCAAGTGATTTCCGAATGCGTTAATATCTATATAGTGTCTGTCTTTTAAAGTAGCGCATGGGGTTAGTTTGTGAATATGGGGGCATTTTCAAAAAACATACACTTTTATCGGATAAGATGACCTATTACTGACCAGGCCTTCAATGAGCAGAGTAAGACAGGCAGGAGGGGTTTCTGACTCTATTCCCCATAAGGAATATCAATCAAAGGAAATACCTTACCTCTTAATATTGCCTTTGCTGAAACTATTCTCTTGTGGAGTAAAAGGTCACTTGAAGCAATTATTCCACCATTTGCTGCAATATCTCTATCATAAATTCGACCTGCAAGACTTTTGTAGTTATTATTATTCTCATAAGAAATCAATCCAGATGCTTCAGGTGAGTCAAAATGTACTCCAATAAAATCCCCTTTGCTGACACGAATCCTTTCATTTTCTGGTATGTGTATGGATTGAAGACCTTTCTTGAGGACAGTTATTCTATTTTTTCCAACAAGTTTGTATTGGTCCCCTTCAAGTTTGCGCCATGCTCCTAGATACATAAAACCTTGGACGTTGTCTTTGGTAAAAACCTCCCATGCACCGATATCTCCATCACAGGAGAAATTCAAAGCAGGAAACATGTTCATGTATGGTCCACTGGAGTGAGGTAACTCCCTCATAAATCCTGCATGACATATCATAGCTGAAAGAAAGAAAAAAAATATCAATAACAATTTAAATCTATGGTTTATATGACGGGACAATCTTTTATCTAATCCCGTCCCTAGAAAAAGGTATGAGCTCACGTATGTGAACACATCATATGAACATTTATTTGAGCTAGTTTATAACCATGTTACTGTTGTCTTTCGAAACAGCCTATAACAACATACCCACATTGTTAAGAATGTTTAGAAGTATTGACATTTAAATTCCAATCTTTATATCATGCTTTTCTACGAAGTAACAATATGCCCACTAGAAATTAAAGATGATTCTTACAGCATAAAGGGACATCACAGTATTCCCATCTGGTGAGTGGATCAGTGGTGTAGCACCATGGCACTACCCCACGATCAGGGTTTCGGCAGTAGTTTTCCGCATCTGTGATATCATTTTCAGGGAATTTGGATATATCAGCATTGGTGTAGCCATTTGAATGCGGCACCTTGGAGTCCCACCTCTGGCACCATTTCCCACCTGCAGTTCTGTTCAATGTACCATTATATCCAATTCCAATGAGTGTTTGTCTGCATGTAAGTCTGTTTGGATTGTCTGCAAAATATTATTATTCTCTATTGTATGATTACACTTATTCAATTGACTTTACAGAAGTTACATTTAGGCATCTTTTCAACTTGGATTTAACCATGTCTCATGAATTGCTCATTTTCCGTGAGAAACACAGCCAGGGAGATCATTTCAAATAAGGATGTATCCAGGTTCATATCTACATATTTATTGCAGTAGCCATATTTCTAGATTTCTTACAATTGGCGGGCACATTATATTACAAAAAAATCTCTGTGATTAGTAGTATCTTAAACACACACATTGGAAACTTGTAGATCACGTAAGAAATATATTTTGACCCCATTCAAATTGCATACAAAACTGCTTTTAAAAGTTTTAATAGTTTACGTAGAAGAAGTTTACATTTGAGCTTAACTCTATACCCCTCTATGTCAGGGAGAAGCAGAAAGCATCACAGAAGTCTCATCGTCTATTGTTGTACGTTTTCCTTGCATATAGCCAGAAATAACACATAAATAATAGACTACTTTTATCATAATGATCACCGTGCTACCATGGCAAAAAATTATAAAGAACATTTGTCAAGAAGCTTATTAAAGCCTGCAATGAAGGCAAGGCCTAAAAGAGATTTGGGGGTCTGGTCTGGTAACTGCACTGGTATCTAAAATGTCTTCACATATGAATAGCCAAAATACAAATTCAAGAAAGAACAATGGTGATTGGTGCCCATATGGAATGCTAATCTGTACGGTTTAATCAGTCATAAACGTTTTCAATGCTACCTTTTTGGAGAAATTCCACAGTAGACTGGTTTAGTATATCGGTCACAAAACATATTTCTATCTTAAGTGGCCCCCGCATCTTTAGTTGCAATATATACTACAGGACTAAGATGCAGGTTTTCAAATTACTGCAAATAAAGTGTAAGTTACTATCAAAAGGAAATATGGAAAATCTACTCAGACAGGTAAGCAGCTCTCTAAGCAATTTCAAAATGAATCCTCGACATAACTTTATTAAGGCACTAAAAGAAAATATATTTCAATTTGCTATGTTTGAATTAGTTGGTTCGTCCTTTTGTTGATGTATGTCAATTTTGATTACTTTCAAGGGTTGTCCAAAAAGAAATTGAATGTTTATCACTTTTATTTACCAGAAGGTGTATACTGCAAACCAAAGGTTGCAACCAGTATATATAGAATAGCGATCATCATCCGTTTTTGCTTACATCCAAGTACCACATGTCTATGATTCAATCAGATCTGGCCTTTCCACGAACAAAAGCTTCAGCAATATGGAATTAAAACTTCCGACTGTTGTCATAATTGCATTTCAGAACAAGAAAATATCTTGCATATTTTGTGAATGAATGTGACATATTAGCATATGTTTGGGATGATATCCTCAACTGGTACAATTATTTTAGTTATAACCTGCACTTTCTAACTGATACCAACATTATTGCAGGTGACGCTGCATTTAATTCAATTTTTAACACGATTTTGTTGATATTTGAAGATGCGATTTTAAAACAAAGCAGCCAACCAAAACGTATCGTTATATGATGTCATCCAAAAAAAAGAAACAACTGTTCCATATAGAACACTTCACAGCAATGGAACAGGCACACAATATGAAATGCAAATATGAGACCTATTCCTCGTACTCAATATTCAACACCATTATTACTATTTGTCTCTACTATTATCATATATCTATATCATTTACCCCACGATATTGACCTGATATTCATATTTTTATGTTAGCAAAAACCAGGTGTCACAGGCTCTGAACTATTGCACCAAAAAGATGAAAAAAACAACAACATTGTTTTGTTCCTACATACTAGATACATCTAAATTGACCTATGGCAGTTTGTGGATTGTGTTTAATCGTTTAGGTCTCTTGCTCAACCAGATATATCCAGGTGCAAATTCCAGAAAAAGTGACTTACTGAGGCATTTTATGATAAAATTCGGAATCTAGTCTTTCTGACCTAATTTGAGGGTGCTGAATATGAAAATGATGGATACCAAGCTGAAATATTTAGTTTCTAGCCTCCTAATCTGCATTCTTGGGTGATTATGTTAATTTTTGTATGCTAATTTGCATAAAGTCATTTTTTCAGATCAGTGTCAGATCATGGCAAATGTGGTATCAAACTAAAGCTCTCAACCGTTGAAGTTCATCTATGTGTATTTGGGAAATTTTCAGTGGTTGCCATGGCAACAGGAGCCAACAATTAATCAAAAATAGAGGAAAAATGGTCATTTTTGTAATTTTGTGTGATACCTTAGTGCGATTTACCCCCAATCAACATATCTCAAGGCATCAGTATGGTTATCAAAAACTTCTTTGCTCTTTTCTTGATCAATTCATGCCAATTTAAGATAATTAAAATATTTTGGGTCTGAACTACAGTCCTTTGAAAATGACAATACCGCAAATACGGATTCTATCCGCAATGTAGCTTAAAATGAGTAATTTTATCAGATCAGTGCCAGATCATGGCAACAGTGCTATCAAATTAAAGTTCCCATCCGAGCGAGTTCATTCATGTGTATTTTGGAAAATTTTCAGTGGTTGTCATGTCATGTAATATCAAAATTACTCAAAAACAGAGGAAAACTTTTATTATGTGTGCGATTTACCCCCAATCAACACACCTCAGGGCATCAGTATGATTAAAATATTTTGGGTCCTTTGAAAATGACGATACAGCAAATGCAGAGTCTATCTCCAATGTGGCTTAAAATGAGTCATTTTATTTGATCAGTGTCAGATCATGGCAAATGTGTTATCAAATAAAGGCTCTCAATCGCGGAGATCATACATTTGTATTTTGGAAATTTCCAGTGTCTGTTATGGCAACGGCAGTCATGAATACGTCAGAAACAGCAAGAAATCAGCATTTCTACGATACTTAGGCGTGATTTCCCTCAAGTCAATACACCATTTGACCAGTATGGTTATTAATTTAAACTTCCTTGCTCCTGACCAATTCTCTTAGACTTAGAAGCTTAGGCCACTCCAATTTATTTACTTGTCTTACGTGCTCAGGAGGTAGGAAATGAGCCATTTTGGAATAAAAAAAAAAGTTGAAAAATGTGACTTTTTTATTTTTTTAAATTTTTTTTAGAGTCTGACGCCTAGGACTGGTAGCGATATGTTTCTACCAGCCTACTCTCAACTAAATAAAATCAATCAATCTATTAATCCCTGTAACCTGAAGGGTGGGAGGTATACCCCCTCAAGTCTGAGGCTCTACTACAGCAATGATAGCTTCCTGCAGTTGATTGAATCACACTTACAAAGAATATTCTTAAAACTTGCACCTTTTTTTTTTTTTTTTGGAGTCTGACAGAAAATTTCAAAACCACTTTCGTCCGTAAGACACCAAAGATGACTTTTTTTTCTTTTTTTTTGGAGTCTGACAGGATTTTTTTTCCAAAAAAAGCTCGTAAGACAAGTAATTAAATTGGAGTTGCCTTAGGTATGAATACCGTCCTTTAAGAAATGGGAACAATGCAAATGTGGTGTCTTTCCACAATATGGCTAATAAATTAGTTATTTTGATCTTATATCTACTCTCTCCTCTAAAGGGTTACTTCTCATCGTATTCTGCCAGATACATAAGGTCTTCACATATGAATTACTATTTTTGGTTAATATCATTATTTTAGTAAAAACAAATATAGTAACTTGCAAGGACTTTCAAAATAAAATACTCATACTCCAGGATTAGTTACTTGCCACCGAATTAAATGAGGGTACTTTGATAGACAAATACTGCAGTGTCTTAGCCTTGCAATATGTGCACTTACTAGTATATGATAATTAATGGAGTGATAATTTCCATTCAAAGGGAAATGGTGAAGCAATACACTGTAAGAGATATATCATATATGTACACATATTGCAAGACTAGGAAAATGCAGCATTAATATATCAACGTTTCCTCATCTAATTTGGCAGGTAAAAATTCAACCTTTTTTAGATTAATATATTTTCATGGTGAAGGAAACTCATCCTGCAGTATTATGTCCGTATGCACTGGTCCTACTTACCATAGCGGGAGCTTACCTAAGTAGTACTTAGCTGGTAATTTTACTAATTACTTACTGCTGTGCGCTGCGGATAAACAGCTAGCACTTAAGAAAGTGTGGGTGTGTGTGTCACCCCAACCTGATCACATGATCTCTCTCTCTCTCTCTCTCTCTCTCTCTCTCTCTCTCTCTCTCTCAACAGGTGTATTGCCTTGTGATAAATCACACTTAAATATCAGAAAAATCTGATATTTTGCTATATTCGACTAATTCTTGACTACAATTGCCATGGCCACCACTGAAAATTTCCAAAATACACATTAACAAACTCCCCGGTTGAGAGCTTTAATTTGATACTACACGTGCCATTATCTGACACTGATCTGACAAAATGACTCATTTTAAGCCATATTGTGGATAGACTCCGCATTTGGGGTATCATCATTTAGATACGACACTGCATCTGTATTGCTGTACTGTATTCTGACCTAAGGTATCCAAGTTAACGAGAATGGCATGAATTGATCAAGAGCAAGGACATTTAATAACCATATTGATGTCAACAGGTGTATTGCCTTGTGATAAATCACACTTAAATATCTGAAAAATCTGATATTTTGCTATATTCGACTAATTCTTGACTACCGTTGCCATGGCAACCACTGAAAATTTCCAAAATACGCATTAACAAACTCCCCGGTTGAGAGCTTTAATTTGATACTACACGTGCCATTATCTGACACTGATCTGACAAAATGACTCATTTTTATTCCATATTGTGGATAGACTCCGCATTTGGGGTATCATCATTTTCAAATGAATGTACTTTAGACCCCAAAATGTCTTAATCATATAAAATGAATTGATCAAGCGAAGAGCAAGTGTTGTGTGTTGTTTGGGGTTATTATTAGATCGCACTTTCGTATCACAAACATTACAAAAATGATCATTTTCCTGTTTTTGAGCAATTTTTGACTCCTGTTGCCATGGCAACCAATGAAAACTACCGTTATTACACATGAATAAACTTCAATTGTTGAGACCTTAAATTCGATGCCACATTTGCCATGATCTGACACTGATCTGAATAGATGACTCATTTGAGGCCATATATTGTGGACAGACTCCGTTTGTGCGGTATTATCATTTTCAAAGGACTGTACTTCAGACCTAAAAAAATTCAATCACATAAAATCGGTATGAATTGATCAAGAAAAGAACTAGGAAGTTTTTAATGACCATACTGATGCCCTGAGGTGTGTTGATTGGGGGTAAATCGCAGGGAAGTATCACACAAATTACAACAATTGCCAGCGATTCTTAATGATGAATAATATATCCTATGGTACAGGGACAATATTGATTTGAATTATATTACATAATTAAGGCCGTCCAAAATAAAAAATGCAATTCCACAATGCATTTTTGTGAATTTACCAGGGGGTAAAGTGTAATACCAGGGGGTAAAGTGTAATACCAGGGGGTAAAGTGCTATACTGGGGGGTAAAATGCTGTACCCGCGGTAATTTTCCTAGGAATTCCACCAAAACCAGGTGGATTTCATTGGCATACCAACAAAGTGTTACAGTTAGCCATATCCGTTTCCTTGGAATCTCAACAAAAGGTTGTTTTTTTATTTCCTTGCCATTCCATCACGATCTCTTTTAATATATTTCCTTTCACACATGGTCATATTCAACCATATCTGTTTCCTTGGAATTTCAACAAAAAGTGCTGCGATGGAATTCCTTGGCTTTCCAACAAAATCTGTTGTAATGATTTTTATTGGTATACCAACAAAGTTTTAAATTCAACCATTTCTGTAATTGATTTTTTTGGATTCCCCCCCAAAATATATTGCAGTGTATATCCATGACGTTTTAATTTCAACATGCTTTGATCTTGTACATATATATTTCCTTCGGACTCCAACAAAATGTGCTATAATTAATTTCCTTGGAATTCCAACAAATGCGTTATATTGGATCTCAAAGGCATTTCAATTAAATCGGTTGTAGGTTCATTCTTGTAGTAATTGTAACAATATGAAGGACTACATTTTGATTAAATCTCCCACAAAATAAAGCGAAACAAAATAAACAGACTTATTTATAGACGTTAATATGTGTAATTAGATCAAAACATTATCAGTGCATAGCAATTCTTTGAGTCTATAGGGTATACCCCTTAGTTATTCATAACTTAGGGGTTACTTATAACTCAAATGTATAATGTGGGACATCTTTGATTATTATGGGAAATTGGTTTCAACAAACAGGAATTTAGTATTAAATGAGGTGTTTATGCAATCATCTGAGTGTTTAAAACCATTCTCATTATTATTATCATTTATTCATTAAACCTCCAGAGCTGGAGAAACACATATACAATTGAAGTAAAGAAACAATACATATAGTAAAATAAGATACAAGAATAGTCGTATCATGCATCACAGACATGACAATGTTACAATGATGAAGCAAGACAATCTCAGTACATGGCTCCAGTTACTCTTAATAAAATGATCTAGTCAAAAGCTGGAGGAATTCACGCTCTAATGAGCCACGGGATCTAAGAAAGTTTTCACTTGACAGGAGAGCACATATAAAGTCTGTTATACCATTCTCAGGAAGCCGAGGGTCAATTATTATCTTATTGAATGCAGCTCTCACAGGGGAGATCCCAAGATCTATAATTCTTGCAATCAAAGTACCAGGAATTATACGGCCTGTAATAACATAGTCCTGCAGCATATACAGGACAATATCTCTTGCTGGTGTATCTGTTTGGCAGATTCTGTATAATAAAGAGAGATTATAGTGTGCGATTACATTGGCTAGTGTAGGTATATCCAATGCTGATAGTAGATTGGAATGATGGGACCTTTTACCCACACCTTTTGATACATTGGCCTTGAAAGGCCTCTAGTTTAGCCAGTTCTGATTTATTGATAGGTATACTGTCCATACCATGAAGGACTGTGGGAGAGCAAATTGTTTTCCATAGGTAAGCTTTTGTGAATGGGCTTAAATAATTATCCATCATTCCAACATTCTTTAAGCTGAAATATGCCTGACGGCCTTTAGAAATTCTATGATCGATGTGGCCCGTATATAACCTTGGATTTGAAGAGTAGGTGACACCTAATATTTCAAGGGTGTCAACTGTAGACATAGGGGAGGGTCACAGGGACCATGAAGGAAGACCTTTAAGGGATGATTTACCACTGATCATACATTGAGATTTTTTCAGACCAAAGTTAAATCGCCACTCCTGGGCATACTCAAAACATACATCAATCAGTTGCTGTAAGCCAGTAACAGTTGCACTCATAAGGGAGATATCATCCGCATATGCAAAAGAGTTGAGATGTAGATTTCCAATTCGAAGTCCAGCATGGTGGCCCTGTAGATTTTTTAGCAGATCATCAATAAAGATGTTAAATAATAGGGGTGACAATATACTTCCCTGCCGAGTGCCTCTTGTTACAACAAAAGGTGAACTACAGGAATTTTTCCACTTCACAATGGAACTGAGACTATTATACCATATATATATAAATCTCCAGTGTACTAAAGGTAAGAATTGTAACAATTTATAGAAAAGGCCATCGTGCCAAATTCTATCGAAACATTTTTCTGCATCAAGTGAGCATACAAAAACAGGGCTACCACTGTTATAAAAGTACTGAGTAACATCACTCAACAAGTTACATGCAAAGGATGTTCCTCTACCGCTACGAAAACCAAACTGAGTTTTAGATACAGTGTCAGCCGGCATCATAATCACCTCTAATACTTTAGACAATGTTGAGCTTAAAGTGATTGGTCTGTAATTATCAGGAGAGGTTGGGTTCAATGTAGGTTTTTTAAGAATTGGTACTATTACTCCGAGAGAGAAAGAGTTTGGAACAATGCCTAATGACAAAATGGTTGTAAACAAGTTTGTACATTTTTGTATAACAGTCTCACTCATACCAAATACCAAGTGCTCTGTTGTGACACCAATCAAAACCTGGTGAGGAATTCCGACCTAATCTTAAAATGGCACTGCGTACAGATGCTGGTGCTACAAATGCATCTAACTGTACTTTATTGACAGAACGCAGTATCCTGGTAGCCTTTTCTTTGATAAGCAATTGTACAGGGGATAAGTTGTTGTCATCTGACATAGTAGCTTTGTATTGCGTTGCGAACTGATTTGCTAGTAAAGTCGAGTTAGACTGCTTTCTTCTGCTTCTCTTGATTGTGTTCCAGAAGTATGAGAGTTTACGGGATTGATGTAAGTCATTTAATTTAAAATGGAACTGGTTTAGATGACCATTTACATTTTGCCTTAGAGTCCTTCTGAAAGTTTTCTTAACTAACTTATGACAGTCGTATACAGCCCCTGACTTTGGCCTGCCACAAGAGATCCAAAGCTGGAACCAGAAACGTTTTTGGTCCCTTATTTTACTGAGTTCAGGGCACCAGAAGGGCTTGGGTTTAAATTTCCTCTCAGGAATGCAACCAGCTTTAGTAGCTGCTTTGTGAAAGGCTGAATTAATGGCATCAACATGTGTATCAATGGTCGCCTGGGCTGATTGGGAGTTACTTAAGGCTGACAGATCAAGGTCTGGGACACTGTCTAGTTCCTTCTCTAAACATTGCTGGTATAAGACCTTCATAGCTTGATTTTTCCATTTTGGCAAAGTATGTTGAGGTTCTGAAATATTACTATCAGAGGGCTTTTGGCTTAATCTCAGTTTCAAAGAGACTCTTAGGGGTAAATGGTCACTAAGATTATCAGATTCCTCAGGTATAATATTACAGGACTGTACTGCATCAATATCGTATGCAGAACCAATTATATGATCAATCCATGTATAGGCATTAGATTTATGACAGAAATAAGAGTAGGACACCTCCTGTTTTTGCAAGAAGTCTAAGACCACAAGATCGTTGGCAACTAAAAAGTTGTATAAAAGAGCGCTATGAGATGTAAAACCTTTACCACTCTCCTTATGCCAATTCCTATTGAGTTTGGCCTGCTTCGGAAGTTGGGCGTTAAAATCACCACAAATTTTTAAAGGTGCCAGCTCTCCATGTCTGTCGATTAGCGATGTCAACCAATGGTTAAGGGGTATTTTGTGATTCCACAAATCCAACCATTAAGGGACACCAATTATAGTACATCACCAGAACCAACCTTATGGCGACATATACTTTATTTTCAACAATTGCAACAATCAGCTGACATATGCTATATATTTTATCAACAAAACCAACCATCTGGGTGAAATTCTTATAAGGAAGGTGTTTTTTCAGTATCATATCTACATAAACATCCATTTTACCTGCATGCCATAAAAATTTCATTCAAATCACATTCCGGATTTGTATGACCACAGATTGTTGTACATTAAACATAAAAAACAAATGGCGTCCTATGATTATAGTTAGGGAATGAAGAAGAATGCAACCAGTCATTGCTTGGATATGTCAGCAATCTGAAGATTGCTCAGATATTCTGTTTTCCATCTTGTCCAGAATTCATTGGCGAGATGTTGAACTCTGCGCCATTGTTTTCGACCATACAGGTCTGTCTCTTGAAATCTGTAAACTTCCTTAGGGCTAAGCCATCCCTTGGATTTATATTAGGCCAATCCCAAAGTTTATTTCTAAAGGCAGTTGCAACCACAAATGAACCACCATATCTCTCTTCTAGAAGCAGTCTTGCTTCATCATAGGCATCATCTGTACTAAGCAGAAAATAACCTTCAATAGCTTCTCTAGCAATGTCAGCAATGATGGAACCCTAGCTTTCGCTGAGGGTATATAACAGGTATCGTACAGGCAATCGTCAAGGGAAAGGTTTATTGTTATACTAAGGGAGTGTAAGTTGTTTCATCTATCATGTTTCGAAATACTACTGGCCATTGTTATAGGACGGCCATGACACTAGTAGTAGTAGTAGTAGTAGTAGTAGTAGTAGTAGTAGTAGTAGTAGTAGCAATTGTAGTAGTAGTAGTAGCAGCAGCAGCAGCAGTAGAAGTAGTAATAGCAGCAGTAGTAGAAGTAGTAGTATGTAATGAAACAAATATTCATTTTCGATAACTCTTGAATTAAGTCATACATAAATAAATAAAAAGTGTGACCCTTCCCTCCGACATACTCTGAACTATAGCTAGTCATCAATATGAGCATATGTCAAAATCACCTTAATTACTGCATCTAAGCTGTGATCTCTCTCTCTCTCTCTCTCTCTCTCTCTCTCTCTCTCTCTCTCTCTCTCTCTCTCTCTCTCTCTATATATATATATATATATATATGTATATCCGCCTCTCTAATTACATCAATAATGAACTGACCTTATATATGTTTGTGTCTGTACGACTCCCCTCACAACCATGTTGTGTGAGACCTGGTTGAAAATGCATATTCTGATACAATAAATAATCTACTGAATGAGTGTGTATATATGATGAGCCCATTCATGATAAGGCACTACTGTGTGTGGATAGGCAGGACCGTTATCTTTTGTAGACAGACCATAAACTACAATTGGTTCCTAGGTCACCTCAAGTACCTGACTTGGGTACACTGATAAGGACACAAAGCATTTGACATAGTACGCTTGTGGCACCTGTCTGCACCTAGTCTCCTAGTAGGAATATTTCAAAAGTGGCATCCAAAAAACGGGATATGTCAGCAATGATGGAACCCTAGCTTTCGCTGAGGGTATATAACAGGTATCATACAGGCAATCATCAAGGGAAAGGTTTAATGCAAGTAAGGGAGTGTAAGTTGTTTCATCTATCATATAATGAAATACTACTGGCCATTGTTATAGGACGCCATGACACATGTAGTAGTAGTAGTAGTTGTAGTAGTAGTAGCAATTGTAGTAGTAGTAGCAGCAGCAGCAGCAGCAGCAGCAGTAGTAGTAGTAGTAGTAGTATTAGAAGTAGTAGTAGTAGGTCGAAACAACCACCATAATAGTTAAAGTAGTAGATGATTTATCACACCTAATATATCATAACACTTGAAATGATAAATAGTTGAATATACTGTAATTTCATAAATAATGAGGCTCAAATAAGAATGGTTTTAAACACTCAGATGATTGCATAAACACCTCATTTAATACTAAATTCCTGTTTGTTGAAACCAATTTCCCAGAATAATCAAAGATGTCCCACATTATACATTTGAGTTATAAGTAACCCCTAAGTTATGAATAACTAAGGGGTATACCCTATAGACTCAAAGAATTGCTATGCACTGATAATGTTTTGATCTAATTACACATATTAACGTCTATAAATAAGTCTGTTTATTTTGTTTTGCTTTATTTTGTGGGAGATTTAATCAAAATGTAGTCCTTCATATTTTTACTATTACTACAAGAATGAACCTACAACCGATTTAATTGAAATGCCTTTGAGATCCAATATAACGCATTTGTTGGAATTCCAAGGAAATTAATTATAGCACATTTTGTTGGAGTCCGAAGGAATATATATGTACAAGATCAAAGCATGTTGAAATTAAAACGTCATGGATATACACTGCAATATATTTTGGGGGGGAATCCAAAAAAATCAATTACAGAAATGGTTGAATTTAAAACTTTGTTGGTATACCAATAAAAATCATTACAACAGATTTTGTTGGAAAGCCAAGGAATTCCATCGCAGCACCTTTTGTTGAAATTCCAAGGAAACAGATATGGTTGAATATGACCATGTGTGAAAGGAAATATATTAAAAGAGATTGTGATGGAATGGCAAGGAAATAAAAAAACAACCTTTTGTTGAGATTCCAAGGAAACATATATGGCTAACTGTAACACTTTGTTGGTATGCCAATGAAATCCACCTGGTTTTGGTGGAATTCCTAGGAAAATTACCGCGGGTACAGCATTTTACCCCCCAGTATAGCACTTTACCCCCTGGTATTACACTTTGCCCCCTGGTATTACACTTTACCCCCTGGTAAATTCACAAAAATGCATTGTGGAATTGCATTTCTTATTTTGGACGGCCTTAATATATATACGCAAGTACTGCAAATACTTAAACCTCTCATGTTAATTCTATACCTTCAGGCATAGGTATAAATTACGCAATTATCTTAACCGATTAATGATATGGTAATGACCATACTGATGCCCTGATGTGTGTTGATTTGGGGTAAATCGCACGTAAGTATCACACAAATTACAAAAATGACCATTTTTTCTTTGTTTTTGATTAATTCTTGGCTCCCGTTGCCATGACAACCAATGAAACTACCAAAAATAAACATGAATGAACTACCATGGGTGAGAGCGTTTATTTGATACCACATTTGCCATGATCCGACATTGATCTGAAAAAGGACACATTATGCAAATTAACATACAAAAAAGTGCTAAAATCATCCAAAAATGCAGATTAGGAGGCTGCAAAACTAGAACTCCAGCTTAATATCCGTCATCTTCAGAATCAGCACCCTCAAATTAGGCTAGAAACACTGGATACCGCCCTCTAACACAAAATGCCTCAACAGCCTTAAATAAGCCCATGTTCTGGAATTTGCAACTGACTACCCAGCGAACACTGGACTTTCAATGTACTTTCATAGTACGTACAGTTCAGCTTCGCACTCATGGACCTGCAGTGTCCATACATTGTATGTAAGGTTTAGAATCACACCCTGTACCAAAGTGAAACATTCAGATTGCGTTCGGCTCCCAGGGTGGGCACTTAGGTACATAGGGGGGCCGCACCCGCGTTACGTATTTCGCGGAGGAAGGGGTCTTTTTTAAGACCTCCGCATGTCCGCGATTTTGTAAAAGAAGGGTAATTTTATGTACCCAGGTACGAAGTATGGGGGGTGAAAATCCGCTTACAATCCATGAAATATACAAGGCTCCGACGCCGAGTGACTCCCGAAGTGACTGGGTTTCCGAGTTTGCTACCGCTAAACAGGCAGAGGATTATAAAATCTAAAGTTAAAATATGTGTTCCCGTTCATCCATTGTCAGTGTTTTGATTAAAGAAGGGGCATTTTAATTAAAATAATGGTGCTTTTTTGGCCAGAAATCAGTGCTTTAGGGGTATTTTTAAATATCGATAACAAGCGTATGCGCCCCCTCTGTACCTGAGAGCATTGTACGTACGTACGTACATTATATAACAAGAGGCCTCCACTATTCTTCAAGGAAGAACAATGGTGATTGGTGATCATGTGGGATACTACTCTGGAAAGGCTTAATCATAATCATAAACATTTTCAATGCAACCTTTTTGAAGATACTACGTGTACAGTAGATTGGTGTAGTAAGTTGATCACAACCCCTATTTCTATCTTACGTAACCCCCGCATATGTTATTACAACATCCTACATGACTGAAATGCATGATTTTAATTTACTGTAAACAAATTGTAAGTAACTTTCAAGAGGAACTGTTGTTTAGAATTGACACTTATTAAATCAACTCAGACATTTTGATCGCTTTCGTAGCAATGCGGCATTTATACTTGACTTAACTTAATTAAAGACCGTCATTTTATGTGGGAATTATATTGCTGAGTCTTCTTTGTTGCTTTGTGTCTATTTTGTTTACACATTTTGAAGGTTGAAGGTTGTCCACTAAGGTATTGAATGATGAACACGTTTACTTACCACAAAGTGTATACTGCAAACCAAGAATCACAAGTGCCACAGCGATCATCATCACCTTCTTGCTCATATCCAAGTACCACATGTCCCTGGTTCAATTTGTACTGGCCTAGGATGTTACAGTACATCGAACTTTGTGGTGTGCCACACTTTAGATACTTCTGTATTGAAGTATGGCAATTTATGGTTTATGTTTGTTGTAGTCCTCTTGCTCAACCAGACACATATACCAATGGAACTGCCACCCTTTAGTACTCCACTGATTATGCATGACACATACCGTTCACAGGGATTGTTATAGGGATTCTTAATGATGAATAATATATCCTATGGTATTTGTCTAACCCTGTTTACTTACATGAATCAATGTCTGAGGGGCCAATATTGATTTGAATTATATTACATAACCTAAATATTTCCTTAGGCTATAATGTCTGCATTCTTAAAAGGTGTGCTTTAAAGGAGTTAAAGGAGCAATCGGACTATATCAGTGTCTATATGTATTTCGGAAGACGCCATGAACACTTAATAAACGATGATTAACCTTTCCCTTATGCAGTCCATAAAGGTTTACATATAATAAGAAATTGGTCCAACATCTCTGAGGTCCAGCGTGGGTACTTGTGTATACCTGCAGTGCGTGCAAGTTGGCAGCATTATATCAAAAGTAACAAGAGTGCATGTGCTGCGTATTGTTGCTTGACTATTTAACTGGGGTTACGGGATTATGAATGAGGAATATCTCGAATTGATTAAACTAGTTAAATTTGAACCAATTAGTTACAGTGTAAACATTGGATTGGGATACCTCTACCTTCGGTACATAACTGTTACTTTATTCAAGTGTACTATACATATTCTCAAATAGGGACAAAATGCAAAAAAGAGAAAATAAGGTATACTAGCAAAACTTGGCACTCATATTTCTTATTATATTTACCAACACTTACTTCTGTATGCAGACTTGTTCCTTTGTATCCTCATCTTTATTTTTTCTAATTTCAAATTGCACATATGTGCAACAGGATTTTTATTCCCCATAGCATGTTATGTCACAATGTTACAAATGTATGAGATGAGAAATAGAGATAAATACATGCATATATTGGCAAGGCTGTAGGCCAAGGAGGTCATATTATGTACCAGCTGTTTCTGGTATAAATATTCGATCTCAAGTCTGTAATAAAAGAATCCCAATTATTTTCAAATACTACTATTTTGTCTGCTATGGTGTCTTTTGCTTTCAAAATGCTTAGGTTTTTCAGTAGACATTTTTGTACAACTGAGATCATCATTTCTTTACCTTATTTTCTTTTTTGGTATATTACATCTTTCACACTGGTAATTATTAAATGTGTAACTTGGTTACTTGTTGAGCAAACAAATATTTCTTCATGATCTGATATTATGAAATGATGATTCTAGATGTTTCTTACCCACATACTTGTACCATTCCATAGATGATTGACATTGTCACAGTACAAATAAATATGTTCTATTGTTTCTATAAGTTCATTGCAGAATAAACAAAATTCTGTGTCTACAATAATTATCCTTTTAAGCAACCGATTGTTTACTGTTCTTCTGTGCACCAGTTTGTATTGGTTGTAATACTGATACACAGAAGGGGCAAACTTTTTTGCATTCTTAAAATATGTTACAATAGTATCGTCAGTCATCTCGTCATTTAAAGCTTCACTCCACTTCTCTTTTAAGGTATTTAGTTTACATGTATTTTTTTTTTATCTAAAACATTAAAAAACACACTTCTATTGCCTTTATTACTAATTTTGATTATATGTCGAATGTATGATAACTGAGGAAATATTCAAAATAATACTCTGTTATTCGTGTTTACAATCTGTTGTATTTTTTCCTTAGATTTAAATGCAATAGAAAGTCACATGTTATGTTCCAATTTGACTTAATGTCTGCAATACTGAATATGTCACCATTTTCATCAAAGATGTCACCTATGGTTGTAATACCCTTGTCGACCCATGCTGAAATTTTCCATGGAATCATTCTAGAATTATACCATAAAGGAGTTGCTAATAAGGAGTCAATACCATAAAATGCGTGTTTTCTTATCAATAGTATCAATGAATTGATGGCATCTTTCCAGAAAGGATTATTTTGACATTTTTTATCAATATCTCTCTATAAATATCTCCATACATGTAAATGAGATCCATTTTATACATCGTGTAAATTTGCTTAGACCAAGAGATTTTCATAGTAGCGTCAATAAGTCTAATATTAGGATATTGAAGTTCACCTTCTGAGATGGTTCTTTTACTAATATTCTGTTTGAGATTTGGAGGTTTTCCATTCCATAAAAACTTTTCAAATAATATTTCTATTTTTACAAATAGATGTTCCTTTGGACTTGGTAGGGACAGCAGGATATGTATAAATTTTGAAATAAAAAGACTTTTGATTATACTCATTTTCCCAATTAATGTTTAGTTTCTTGTTTGCCAAATTCCAATCAACTTTTCTAAGAGTTTGGGTTCTATGTTTAAGTCTGTAATGTTATCTAGGTTTGAGACGTCATAATTAATACCTAAGGAAGTAAATTTATTCGTCCAAATTATATTTAAATCTGGGCAAAGTGTATTCCTGCTCTCTCTCTATTCTTTCCGAATTTAACCACTTTTGTTTTGTCTACATTAATTTATAATCTGAGATTAGATGAAATTTGTCTAAGATATCCATACACAGTCTCAGATTCATCTCACCTTGTTCAATACAGAGAGTAGTGTCATGGCACCCCATGTCAAAAGTGTTGTCAAAAAATCTAGCTTTCACCTGAGAAATATTGGAAAAGCGAGACGAGTGTTAACAGAAGATGCCACAAAAACAGTGATGCAGTCACTGGTGATGTCTCGCTTGGATTACTGCAATGCTCTACTAATTGGAATACAACAGGATTTGATTGCAAAGCTGCAGCGACTACAAAAGAGTGCTGCAAGGATAGTATCGAGAACCAAGAAGTATGAACATATCACACCTGTTCTCATCAAGCTTCACTGGCTACCAATCAAATTCCGCATCCAATTTAAGGTCCCACTGCTGGTATACAAGGCGCTAAACGGACTTGCACCTAAGTACATCAAGGAGCTGCTCGTGCCTTATAAAGCCAGACGCCATCTACGATCAGAAGCAAAGGGCCTTCTGGATGAGCCTCGGACTAGACTCAAATTAGGATGATCGCGCTTTCTCCATTAGTGCACCGAGATTATGGAATGCGCTTCCACAACACCTGAAGGATTCTACATCTTGTCAGGCCTTCAAAAGGTGTCTCAAAACACATCTTTTCAGGCTCGCCCATTGAGGCATTGTTGACTATGACTCAAACTATGACAATGTGCAGTGCTTTTGAACATTTTATGAATGGAAATGGCGCTATATAAATTCCAATTATTATTATTATTATTATCATTATCTGCAAACTGTGATATCCTATGCTCCCAATTTTTAATCCTTTACCCCTGAAGTTCTTTATGTGCCACGAATGAAATGCGTAACAGCTCTACAGCAAGGACAAAGATGTATGGTCATATCGGATTGTCTGCATTCTCTATAAAGCTTGATGATATCTGAAGAATGTCCGTTTTGAAGAATTTTTGAAAATGAATTTTTTTGTAAACTTTTGGTAACTGCAATTGTCTGATCACTAAAGGTAAATGAATTTACAATCTTTGCAATAAAATCCCATGAAATTGAATCAAAAGCTTTTTTGAAATCTACAAGATATAGTAGGCCACTTTGATTCTGTTAATATGTCTAAAGTTAATCTAGTATTTTCACCAATAAATCTATTTTGAACGAAACCAGTCTGATTTTTTCCTATTAATTTTGGTAAGTGGTTTTTGATTCTGTTGGCCCAAATTGCTGAATAGAATTTATAAATAGAATTGAGAAGTGTAATGGTAGCCAATTTCTTTTATTTATATCTAAGTTTATCTCCTTTGGGTATACAAGTGATGATACCCATTAGATGATTTTGAATAATATATTTTTCATGATAAAAATGCCTCATCAAGCTCAAGAGAAAGATTTTTTATTTTTGTCCCAAAAGCTTTATAAAACTTGTTGGTGTATCTATCCGGACCAGGGCTTTTATTTGATCCACTGCCAAAGACCTGACACTTAAGTTCCTTTTCTGAGATTTCACTGTCTAAAGATAATCTTTCATCTTCAGTTTCGTTCAATGTATTGAATTCATTTGGAAATTCAGATAATTTCGAATTATCTAAATCTTTGATTGATTTGTATGAGTAGAGAGACTGATAAAATATACGCATCTCTTCAAGGATCTCATCAGGTTTGGTGACATTTTCCCCATTAACAAGCAATAGTTCTTTGATATTTTTGAAAATAAAATTGGAGTTCTCTAGATTTAAAAAATATTTATTAGGTTTCTCACCCAAAACATGATCTTTTATTCGTGATCTTATAAAAGAACCTTTCAACCTGATGTCTCTTAGGTCTTCAAGTTCATTTATATTTGTTGTGATTTCTTCTGTCAGAGTTGTATCAACTATATCTGAGTTTAGCAATTCTTCCAAAAGTTTGATTACTTTTATGAGTTTAACTTCTTTGTTTGATATTTCTCGTCTTTTGAAGATGCAAATGAAATAAAGATTGCCCTAGATGAAAATGCCCATTGGAGTCATAAAGCTTATTTCATTTCCTGTAAGTTTTTCAACAAATTCTGGGCTGTATGGCGCACATGCATGTATTTCGACCATTGATAAAATTCCAACTTCAATTCTTCTTATTAAAACTGTATCATTTAAAAGCTCTGCATTAAATTTCCAAATTCCTTTTCCTTTAACTGATTTGTCTAGATGTAGTTTGATACCAACCTTGCAATGGTCTGATCTGTATTTAAAGAGAATATAAGAATCCGCAAAAATATTTAAAAGTAATGAGGAGATTAAAAGGTAATCTTATCTTGCTGCCTTTGTTGGACTAGATCTAAACCATGTGAATTTTTTTTAATAGGGTTGCTTGCCCTACAAACATCTATTGAATCATATTTCCTCACAAAATATCTCAGAATTTTGGATGAATTTGGATTATTATGTTTTTGATAGTTAAAGGTATCCAAATGTTGGTCTAGTACAAGGTTCCAGTAACCACACAGTATCCAATTTCTTATCATATCATTATCCCCATCTTCATATTGTTAAATATGTCATTGGATGCCCGAATGGCATTACCCTATACATTATTGAATACTTCTACAAATGATTGGTTTCTATCGGATTATTTTTATTTTATCAGATAAACCAAATTAAGAGAATTCCAGGTGAATATATATATATATACATCCCCCTTTTGAGCTTTAGAAGCAATTTATGAGGATTTTTAGTCTGTCAGCCATTTTGATTTAGAATATTTTGTCCTCATCACCCTCAAACTCATATCCTCAGTTCTACCCTATCAGAGTGAACCTATTCATATTGATTTAAGTTTGTATTCTTTTTCTCAACTGTTTTCTTGTTTATTTTAGGTATAAATTTCATTGTACCTTCACTGTATCTATGTAACTTAGAATATGCCCAAAACACTTTTGATGGTCGGTTGGAAATGTTTGAAATATCATATAATTCAAATATTAGTTCCTTCAAAATATTCATACATTGGTTTTTGATTATGAATGTGTGTATATATCACCAAAATGAATGATTTCCTATTCGGGAAAATACTTTTGAAATATATCCTTCAAGGCAACGTAAAATGTCAGGATACAAGATATTTTAAACGGTCTTATCTTATTGTTATTAAATGAACTCGGTCCTCTGCTATTGAAGAGGAAATAAAAATGCAGTTTTTTAGGATCAGATTAGGGTTTCTGCTTTAGGGCTGTAAATGGTAAATGTCCCTTATTTCCTTCAAAATATTGTTCCTTTTGGACAACATTCTGAGTTGTCTACCATGAAAACATAACCTAAAAATGATAACCTACAGAGATTACTAAATCACACATGCCGACTATGGAGGCACTTTACTAACAACATGGAATAAGACTTTCAATAAAGACAGCTGCAAAATAAAGGAAATAGTTTCTTCCAAGTATAATTGCATATGGAAGTACTGCAAATACTTAGCCCCCTTATGTTCTTTGTATACATTCAGGTTGACCACTACCTTCAGGCATAGGTGTAAATTATGCAATTATCGTAATCGATTATTACTATGGTGCTTATAGATATACCATCACCATGGGGTGTTAGTCGGTATAGCAACGTCCGGAATCAATACATTATTTGATCTACTGGACTCAACAATCAACACAAGGGAAAATGTCCAGCCTGCTGTAAGAAGCCCACCGCAAATCAAATATGCCCCAAGACAGTGCACACACATACATACATAGAATCATACATACATACATACATGCATACATACATACATACATACATACATACATACATACATATGTATGCATGCAGGCAGGCATACACACATAGGTACATATATACATGCATGTATGAAGACATACATACATACATGCATAAACACATACATATATACATACATACATGCATACATACAAACACACACATATACATACATAAATAACATCCATACATGCCTATCCATTCATACAAAGAAAACCTTCACACAACACACTGCATTCTTTTTTGATAACTTACGTATCCTATCAATAATATCTTCTAGGACTTCCCTGATGTATCTATAGATTAACATGATTTGTGCATGGACATGTATAATCGGTAGTTTTATTGATAACTCTGAATGACAACTTTTTGAGTGGGTGTTGGTTGAATGTGTCAAGGTGGACACCTAGGATAGGAGTCCTTGTCAAAACCAAGTGGCTAGGATAATTTGACCAGGAAAAATGGACATATTTTCGAAAAAGGTACACATGAAAGGGGACTGTCTACCCTTCTCGATCAAGCTACTGTCTATCTACGTGCCTGTACAAGATCAATACCGGAAAGCTCAAGTGATAATTTAAATATTTGTATTAGGTTCTGCCCAGAGTCTGTGAAGCACACACACCTTCTTGTCTGAAAGGGTTTGAACTGTCAGAACTATATACTGTAGAACACACATATGACGCGTGTCCCAAATATAGCGAATTGGGGAGTTTTCGCATCATAGCGTATATTTATGTTAGCGACGGTAGCCGCCGCAGACAGTGCCAGTACAGTAAAGTATAGCGTTTCTTTATATAGCGAAGCGGAACCACACGCTATGTACGCTATATATATATATATATATATATATATATATATATATATATATATATATATATATATATATATACAGACGCGTACATTGTGTGTTCTATAGTATCTTTTTATAGTACCATCTACAACCCCATGGCTACACAACTAATCGTATTCATTTCATGGTAAATCAAGACCTTGTCCCAATTCATCGGAAGTACTTGAAGTGATATCCGCTAAAATCCGCGGGGTTGATAGGGCGTAATTGTTATTTCCTGGTAAAATCCACCCAAACTCTCCAGCTCTCTGCTTCAAACATGCACATTCATAGGAGGTCAAACATTTTCATCGTCATTTTCATCTAATTATTGGCTGAGAGTGTATAACGTTGCACTGTTATTGAAACCAGTGATTAGGAATCTGAGAGGTGCAATGTCATTTCATAGGCACATTGAATTATGGCGGGACCTGCAAATTAGCCTAATTTAAATAAACCACGTGTCTGTAAATAATCTTGGCTCTTACAGAAACATTAAACAAAATATTGATGAATATACATCGTGCAGATCCTCTGTGGGGTAGGGCCTTGGCCCTTGCCAAACATACACATGAATTATCAAATGGTACAGTCGACTGAGTCTTGACATTTTGTCAAAAACATGTATACAAGCTAAATAGGCGGTACCACATCATAACAAATTACTCCCTTATTGATAAGTTTATCATATTAGTGAACCATACAATTGTATAAGTGCCATTGTCTTCTGTTATTACCCAGTTTTCAGATATTATTTCTTTAAATGACCAGGCATATGGTACGTCTCTACCTTAAGCATGGAATAACAGGCTTTGTTTTATTATACTTCATAGTTCTCGCCTGTTTGTTTAAAACAACCTGTAGTCACTCTGTTACCACGTTTTATTGTATTGATGGAGATGAGTTTTATTGCGATTGAACAGAAGGTTGACCTGCTGATACGAATGAATATCTATGTAAATAACACACCGTGTAAAACAAATATGTACTCATATGATTCTATATACATGCTAGCACATAACAAGCCAGTATATAGCATATTAAAGTGATAAGAAGCAATATGCTAGGCAACGGTGAACGTACACGTTGTATAGTCAGGAAAAGATGAAGCCAAAAGTACGCCTAAATGTTGGCGGTGTACGTTTCGAGACGTACACATTGACGCTACAATATCTGCGAAATACGAAACTAGCCTCTCTTTCCACCGAATCCGACAGTTATGACGTCAAAGCAGACGAGTTTTTCTTCGACAGAAACCCGCGCGTTTTTTCGGCCATTCTCAACCTCTACCGCACCGGAGAGTTCCACTTCCCTAGCGACGTGTGTAGCGCGGAGGTAAGAAGAGAGTTGGATTTTTGGGGAATCGAAGAAACTTTCATTTCGCCATGTTGTACGAAGGCTTATTTTGCGTACGAGGCACAGCAGGAAGTAATGGAAGAAATATCCGACGTCTTTTCTAGAAATGGCGAATCTGGACCGGAAGATGAGGAGGATATGTCAGCATGGCGGTATAAAATATGGGTGTTCCTCAACGACACACACTCTTCCACAGCAGCAAAAGTAAGAATCAATAATAATAATAATAATAATAATAATAATAATAATAATAATAATAATAATAATAATAGTAATAATAATAGTAGGAAGGAAGGTTTCCTACCCCGATGTAAGATGGTAATGGCGGTCAGGTGACGGGTGTATTATCAAGAAGTTTGACATAGGAGTATACTATCCTTAACCTGCTTCCCTGAATTCCACCCATGATAAATAGGCTTCGAAAAGAAAATGGCAATTTCCAATTAAAGCATATTGAGAAGAAATATTAACTCTTAACTGTGAATTCCCGCTTTATTTTGAATTTATTTCTTAAGTGCAGTACAGACAATTAGTTCCTGCACCAGTTGACCGGACGTCTTTCAGTACCTGGTTGTACACATAACCATGGATAACATGTCCAAAGGATAAGACAAGCACATCAATGACCAACGCAGCTTGTGAATCAAAGGTACTTTCAGTTGTTAGGTCATCCATGTATCGATGTCCAGGAAACTGTCTGGCAATCAGACGTGCGGTCGTGTCTTATGCCTGGGCTGCCCACGCAATTAGCACAGGCATTAAGTGTCGGCACTCTATGCTGGAGATCAACCATGTCCGGCCCGTCAAAGAAAAAATACATAAAACAAACAAAAACACAGACAACAAAGGATCTTCCTAAAGGGATGCCTGACAAAACGTGATTGAGGGCTAAATATGTGTGTATCATTATATGAAACCCGTGCCCTTTGATACGACAAAGGTGCTGGGTGCATCATGTTGATGTGACCTTTCCTTGCTTCAACCATACACGCGTGTTTACTGCATATAGGCAATATAGAATAGACAGTTATTGCATAGGATGCCATACATCAAGCTACATATGTGGTGTGACACTGTCGGTCGATGTTATCTAGATTAACCCTTATGCTGCTGGTGCCTTATTCGGCCAATACAAAATGATGCAAAAACATAAAAATGACTGCAACCCTGGCACACGGGTACTCATCTGAAAGTACGCTGTGAGACCTATCCAAGGAATACCAACATTTATTTTTAATTCTCAAAGAGGTTATTTTGTTATTGCATCTATAAGTACATATTTGTCATTGTATTGTATTTCAACCACAGGTTATAATCACATAATCATCAAAGAATGTATAAGGTTAAATACAATAAAAAGGTAGTATGAATGCTGACAACTTGTGACAGTAAACTAAAAGCAGAATATTTCAATATCCATTTTTTCAGTTGTTGATAAACATGGTATTTAACTAAGTTAGCATGCATTTCTTTACCAGTTTGTTTATTCATATATATTACTCTTTTGGTATTGAGAATAATAACATTTATTATGAATGATGACTTGGGATTGCCAACATGACAGGGTTTATATGGGTTTCAAGAGTTGCGTCCTTGTGCTTTGAACGAAAGTAGCATCAGCATTGGAAGGGTTAATTCAGTATTGAGATATATGTATTGCGGAGGTGTGTTGGCCTGGACTGGTGCTTGCCAGAGCATACAGTACAATGTTAGTGATCCGTGATATATGTGTATTTTATCATCCTCGTTCATCTGCTTTTATTCAACATATTCCCAGGTGTGTACGTTTATAGGAAAGCCATCGTCTACCATTTGATTACTCCCCGCACGAAGCCATCTTGAGCCGCTGGAGGTCACTGACACACACCTCGAGTTATCAGTTGAAATATTAATAACATTTCTACATGTAGTACTAGTTTGCCAGTGCTTGGTACTGTCAAGTATATGGCGGCTTTGGTACACACATTCATTTCATATCTGATAACCAACTGTGCAGTTAATCGAATGGGGAATGTCTTTACTGAGTTTAATGTATGGAGTATCATGTTTAATGTTAAAAGTATGTAGATTGGCTCAAGGTGGTTTCATATGAATTGAACGGAATACATAATTTATGCTAGTCCGCTAAAATCGATACCCACCTGTAATCTAGCTGTACAAAACAATTGAATAGCATCCCAGCCGTGATGTGTAGGGGGTATTAATATAGACATAATGTACACCAAAACAGCAAAGGTCATGCAACTTAGTATTCCTTGGATTTAGACAACAAACTATACTGCGAACACAAACATTTCCGTGTAATGGACACTAAGTTAAATGCCATCCACTATTTAATACAGGGAAGCAATACCCCCTCCTCACATTTTCCGTGCTTTACCGTGTTTTGGTTCAATGAATTGAATTAAGTAATTCACAAAACAACATCTCTAAATTCAACAACACCTAAGGGTTTAGAGGGCCTTACCCAGGATTCGGATACAGGGGATCAATATTGATGATTCATGAAATCTTGAGGATCAAAATATTACAGTTGCCCAATTTACAAAAATCATCATACAAACCCTTCATGTTAACATAGCAAGATACAGTTTGCATCTTTACATCATTTATTTCACCTTTTGTCGAGTAATAATGACACTTTTGAAGTAGTTATTTCGACTCAACAAATACAGAAAATCACAAATGTACCCTCGCAGCTGGGGGTAAGTTTCTTGGAGTAAAAGAAAACTGAAAAATAAAAATGCATATCGCTTTCAAAGGAAGCTCCTACCCGCTATTACCAACTGATACCTCCAAATTCACATCTTGAGCCAGTGGATGTCAGTGACCCCCAATCTCGAGTTATCAATTGAACAATTGATTACTCTGCTAGTTTGCCGGTGCTTGGTACTGTCATTTCACATGTGTTAACCAACTGCGCAGTTCATCGGATTGGGAAGGTGCATATGTTTACTGGGCTGCATGAATTAAGGGTTGTATTTAATGTTAAGAGTATGTAGATTGGCCAAAGGTGATTTCATATGAATTGAACGGAATACATAATTCAAGCTAGTCCGCTTAAATCGATACCCACTTGTACTCTAGCTGAACTAACACAATTGAATAGCTGTGGTGTGTAGGGGGTATCTATATAGCCTGTAGGTCGCTGATATCAAAGTGCTGACGTCACAATATGCTCTGAACATGTAATAACAAAATATTACTCAAATAAAAGGGGAAATGACCTTCAAACCTTTTTATTTGACGATCACATATACAACAGGAAAGTTTTCGAAGTTCAATGTGGGTTTATGTGTGACAATACTTTGAGGTATACCAGAAAATCAACGCATCTATCATGGTGGCCTGTCCTTCATACGGGAAGTCATCGTCTACCATATGTGTGCTCTCTCGACGCCATCTTGAGCCTCTTTCAAAGGACGTCAGTGACTCCCAAACTCGAGTTATCAATTGGAAAGTTGATTACATTTCTAGTTTGTCCGTCCTTGGTACTGTCAAGTATATAGCAGCCATGATACACAAATTCATTTCATATCTGATAACCTACTGGCAAGGTGTTAACTGAGCTGAATGAATGGAGTATTATGTTTGATGTTAAAAATATGTAGATTGGCTCAAGGTGGTTTTATATGAATTGAACAGAATACATAATTTATGCAAGTCCGCTAAAATCGATACCTACCTGTAATCTAGCTGGAAAAAACAATTGGATAGCATACCAGCCGTGATGTGTAGGGGGTATTAATATAGACATAATGTACATTGAAACAGCAAAGGTCCTTCAGACCAAAAACTATGCTGAGACACTACCATTTCCTTGGAATGGACATTAAGCAACACTGTTGGCTTAATGCCATCCATTATTGAATACAGGAAAGCTAGAAAATTAGAATTTCGTTTTTCGTCACATTTATGCCATATTGTGGCCAATTCGTGACCAGCCAGTTATAAGTAGTGGAGGAAACCGGAGTACACGGCGAAAACCACTGCCTAGTCATTGGCTACCTTCTCACATGCCCAGGCAGTGGTGAGAGACAGCGCGCAGTCAGTGGCGGCACCTTAGACCACACGACCATCAAGAGCGAGAAAGGATTATTTACGTACCCACCCCCCCCCCCCTTTTCCCGCTCTTTACAAAGTTTTAGTTTAAAGAATTAAGTATTTCACAAAACAACATCTCTCAATTCGACAACATCCTGTGGTCCAGAGGGTCTAACTCAGGATTTGGAAACAGTGGATCAAAAATGAGGATTCATGGAATTTTGGGGATCAAAAATTTAAAAGTTATCCAATTTACAAGAATCATTATAGCAACCCTACATATTGACAAAGCAAGATAGAGATAAAAAAAAAGTTATATCGTTAATTGTACTTTTGTTAATAATAATACAGGAAATCTGATGAAATACAACTGTGAGTCATTTTGCAAAAACAAAACAAAAACAAAGATCAAACAACAACTGGTGTTTGGGAGTCAAAATGACAGTGTGTCAGTCCATGTGTGTCAAACACAACTGCTGATGATTTTGCCAGGAACATATGAGATTCTGCAACATCGGTATTAATTTCTTACACCATGGCACGGTGCCCACTGAATCTCCAATACATTTATAATTTAGAAGTTCGATTATCATCACTTCATTTGCCATATTGCGGCTAGGTCTTTACTGGCCAACTGTTATTATGGAGGAAAACGGACCACCCGGCGAAAACTTCCGCCTAACCCCAAGTCACTTGCAACATTGAAACGGCGCAGTGCTGCGGAACATAGCCAACACTATTTTCACAAACATATTTATCTGGCAAAAAATAAAGCAAGGATACATTAAAGAGAGAATATAAAATGTCGTTCACGCCTTTGTTTGTTCATTATTTGCAAGAAGCATTTTAAATATAGTGACCTAAGAACACGTTTCAGTTGCACTTTCACTGGGGACAGCCTCCAGGGCCGAACGACCCAATGTATTACTCAAGCACAAGTAACTTTGTCTGACGCCTTAGAAGGGTCCAGTTTTGAAAACCGATTTGGTGGAAGTGTGAAAATTACCAGCAAGTATTTAATATCTAGTATTTAGACTATATCATAGATATGAGATATACATAAGGTATACAAAAAGATACATACAAAGGTAAAAACTAAGCACATGACATATTCAAACATTTTACAAGTACTCGTGACTCTGGCATTGTCGATGGATATTCCCACGCCCACACCATCTAATTAACCAATCATTTCATCCTTATGATTTATGACAAGACGGTGGGTTTGCCGCGCGCCGTGTAAATTGGCTTCCTCAACCCGACTTAAGCAAGGCGCACACAGAGGCCGAAGTGAATATGTCTTTACGCTAAGTGGCCAAGATCCAGTACTTGTTAACATCGCGGAGCTTCTTCTTGGCTTCCCGATCAACCGGAATCAGTTCGTGGCCACTTCCGCATAACACTGGTCACTTCGGGGCCGCCGTGGACATTTTTGAAAATTTCAAAAATTCACCGCGAAGTGTCTTCTAAATGAAATTCTTGTACACTACCCATACACCACGTTCCAACTTCGCGGTAATACTGGTTCACTTCGCAGACCTTCATGTTGACTTCGTGAACACATTTTGAACACGATTGACCATGAAGTGACCGTGAAGAGAACACGAAGTAGCGCGAAGACTTCACATTACCATCACATTCTTTTCTTGTTTAGTCGTGTTTGGTGTTTTTGCATTCTTGTTAGCTTTAGCACAGGTCATGTACACTTCACATACACTTCGTTGTATCTACTTGTGTCGTTCGTATATCTCCCGGTATATCTGCGCCTTTACTTTGTGTTGTGTACGTGTTGGATTCGTTAGGTATGGTTTATTGGCCTCAAAAATTATTTTTTCTGCGAAGTGAACACGAAGTGAAATTTTCCAACTTCGCGTAAAAACATATTCATTTCGGCCTCTGTGTGCGCCTAGCTTTACAAATGGCTAAGCTAACGATTTAACTAGCGGTATATAACATGACGATGGTATACCTCCTATTATTTTAATTTTACTTTAAATTGCTCACGTCGTGCAATAGCTAAAGGGCTATTATTGCTCAATGTATAACTTTATGCCAAGGGTAAAGCCCTAGCCCATTTTAGAGCTGGTGTTGCACCTCTGGCACTAGAAAAATCCGCTATCAGTGTTTGACAATAGAGGAAATGCTTTTTTCTCACTACAAATGTTTTAATCATCTGATTTGATGAACCCACAATGGCATTGAGTGCATCTTATAAACCGTTAACATGATTAAGATAATGAACGTGTTATTGAATTAACATGGCTTTATGATGTGCACTGATAATTTGATTCAATGTCTCTCAGAACAACTTTTAGAGTGGTCAGTATATTCAACATGCACATGTTTTTATTTGACTATAAGAAGTTTATCCACTCTAACTGAGTCTTTTAATAAAGATTATATTATTATTTTTACTATTATTATTATTATTATTATTATTATTATTATTATTATTATTATTATTATTATTATATTATCATCATTATACCATCACTGTATGTCACTGTATAACCCATAGGAGAAAGAAAAGAGAAATTAAGAGTCCATATATCATACAAACACGGTGGTTGTTTTACGTAAATACGCAATTATTCCGACGTTTATTGATTCCAATGGACTTTACCCAAAATGCATCTTCAACAACTTCTTGGGACTTGAGAGTATGGACAATGTGGTGGTGCTTTGGAACTTTGGAAAGGTACCAGACGCTATCTTAAATGAGTAAAAGAAATTGTTTTTATCTATCTAAGATACTATATATTAAACATGTGTTTTTCCCATTACAGCCTAAAGTGTCGAGGTAGAAAGTGCACCATTTACATGACAATATTGACTATTTCGCGTTCATTCTCTCATTTCAGATTTGGACTTATTTCTACTTGCTGCTCATCGTGACATCTACGGTTACCTATTCTATGAGCACGCATGCGCTGTTCCGTGTGAATTCAAACTACAGTGGCGCCCCCTCACCACCACCTAACATCACCAACACAAAGATACATATGTACCGAACTACAGAGGTTCACCCCGCCCTTTGGTACCTAGACTGGGTCCTCCTCGTCTTCTTCCTCTGTGAACTCGTTTTCCGCTTCCTCATCTGCCCTGACAAGGTAAAATTCTTCAAGTCCAAGATGAACATCATAGACATTCTGAGCGTCTTTCCCGCCATGATTCTTGCACTCGTTGACCTCCGCCATGCGAGGCGTGGTGACGGTCAGGGGTCAATTCAGGTCAAGGTCGTCCTGTCCATTGTGAACTCGTTGCGCGTGTTGAGGCTTTACAAACTGGTCAAGAACATCAGGAGTCTGAGGATCTTGCTTCTAGCACTACAGGCCAGCGTCAAGGAGCTGATTCTTCTATGTGTTTTAGTGTTTATGGGATCCGCCATATTTGCATGTTTTGTTTACTTCGCGGAGTTCCACGTGGATGGGAATTTCAACGATATCCCACGTGGGTTTTGGTGGGCAATCATAACAATGACCACAGTAGGGTACGGCGATACCCTACCCGAATCCTTTGGTGGGCGGGTGGTTGGTGGAATGTGTGCTCTTGCGGGGGTTTTAGTTATAGGGCTGCCAGTACCCATAATTGCCAGCAAGTTTAATTTTTATTATTCCTATGCGCGAGCACTCATCGAGAAAGAAAAAGTTCAACTTAAACGAGAACGGAGGAAATCTACGGTAAACTGGTAATTATTGCAGACATTTTGGTAAGAAATGCACACACACACACACATATATATTTTTAGCTTTAGAAAATATTTGTTTATTAAGATGCATGTCAATTGTTGCAATGTTACATCGAGGTGTGCCACAGTTTGCAAAGAATACATATCAATGTAAGATCCATATCATTTTAATCATATGAGTATGAGATATCAACACATTAAACCTCCCGGAGAACTCTAAGTTGGTGTGGCACCCTGCTCGCCTTATAAAAGAAGGGGGATGTGTGGATCTGTCTATGGATACCCTGCATCTAAAATATCCCTTAGTCCTCTCTGGATCTGAAGGCTCTGCTCTTATTCTCCCTCTTTTTCTTCTTTCACCTAGAATAATTATGCTGTGTCATTGTTCTCCAACAATGACTTTGCTAATATCTTATGGCACTAAATGACCTTTGTGTGTCGGTGTGCTTTTAAACAATTATTCATTCATTCATTCAACACATTAAGTATACGCTTGTAAGGATTTAGACTTTAAATATGGTAATGATGATACAGTAAGAACAAATACCAACTTACCTTACGTAAAAAGTAGCACTGAGTTATGTATGTTAAATATTGTTGTGCATGCAGCAGTACATGGCAATATGTTGTGAATATCAATGTAACCCATAACTGATATACCACCCAAGAATTACTGTTGTGCTTCAGAATACATCTTAATCTATACCACATTTTGTCGAATTGTTGTCCTTTTCCTTTAAAATAATGGAAATAATTCCATGTACAAGTAGCTTTTGACTTCATTCTAAATATGTATTAAAGAAGGTATCTTTTCTTCTTAAAAATAATTGTAAATTATTTTTTTGTCATTAGAATTATTAAATCTGGTATTGGACCGTTTTCTAGATTGTCTAGAATATTTTACCATCGTGAAGATTATATTCCGCGAATCTCAATAGTCCAAACCAATCCTGCACATTTCTACATAATTCAATGATACAACGACAAGAAAATAGCATATGATAGATGCTGTTAGTGCCAAGAGAACAAAATAAAGACAATTCTGTATCTTTAATAACCATTTTAAACAGTTTGTTCATTGTATAGATTCTTCTATGCAGAGTACGAAATTACGTGTACTTAAGATAAGTATCTTTAATAAAGACTGTGGTTAAGACTGGATGACTTTTATACCTCTAGGGTTGTGATACTAATGGCTTTTTCCTCCCGTTTGGATTAAACTTCCTCAATGATTCGATCCCCTTTTTAATTAACCATAGATCTGTAAAAATCTGATACGCATTCATTGTGTATTGATGATATTATGTCAAGGAAGGCATTTTGGGGGGTGAGGTAGCAAAGTCTGGGAAACCTCTCCCATCTAAAAAGTTATTGATCGAGAGAGTTATGCTTGCAAAAGTTCATTTTAATGTTATAGGTTTCGTTTATGATCTCCAATGGTAAAGGGACACACAGATATTTACAATAAACCCTCCATTTCATACCCTATCATATAAGTACTAAATTGGCACCTTTTAAGGCTTGCCGTACCTCAAAAACTGGGGAAATGTAGATATGTATGGTGATCATTCACGAGGATCTCCTAAGCATGAATGCGTTGAGATGTTGCAAGCGACTTTTATTCTTATAAACTCAAATCCAATTTATGCATTATTTGTTTGCGAGCTATCAGAGATAAAAGATCATTATAATAAAAAAAATTGGTCACTCGGCTACATGAAACTGGTGTACCTTGGTATTAAAACCTGACTTTGATGTTATGACTTGTTACTTTAAAATGATATTTAAGAAAGGAAGAAACTGTGTAATGAACAAGTATTTTAATTCAAACATTTACATGTACGACATACTTATGATTATACTTCTGTCCTAAATGGGTGTCAAGAAAATGTATAGGTGTGCACATTGCCAGGAAAAGAGGAATAGCATTGAGGGTTGGTATTATCATTGGCCATCGCTAAGAAACCGAGTTGAAGCTTATCTGATGTCACTGCTTGGGTTCAAATCATGCGTTAGACGGTGGTTTTCCTGTGAGTTTTCTAATTTACTTCACCCTTTACAACTGATTAGTTACGCTTTTACCTAAATATGACAATAATTGAAAAATCCAAATTCTTTTTCATTCAGATCCCATTGCTGGGCTCTGCTGACTTGTACAACAAAGTTGATGTAAAGCTTTTGACTCGCAAAGTGCATATTTTCCTTCTTGCTAGTTTCCTACATGCCATTGGTCTCGTCATGAATCACACCCCTCCCCCCCCTCTCTCTCTTGGTAAATGGTTGTGCGCATGTCCATCTCTTGACATTTTCGAATGTGGTGTGATCCCACCACCAACAAATGCAATAGCTCAGCGCTTTACATTTCCTAACGGTATTGATGAAAACACGATGGGAAATGCTTTTGCGCATGTGTATATTTGTAAAATAGATATGGAGGGTGCTGCATATACTTGATTGACAGAATGAACTGTTTATTTCTTTGTATGTTACCAAGCATACCTGATAAACAAAGCCTGTGGTGCAATGGTGCGCATGTGCATGCTTACACAATAGGTATACACATCACAGATAGACACTATACATATCTCCTTTACTCATAGATAGTAACAAAACTGTTGGGCCACCATTCAGTCACCAGATTTAGTTTGTGTACATTGTTGAGAGAGACTAAACTCATATAACAATGACACGAAGACAGATATCAGTTGGATGTTCTGCAATGCCACTGGCATGCGTCGCGCTCATCCTCATCATGGTGGTTTACTGTGAATTCGCTGTTGCCAATTTGCTTTTTAAGTCACCCTGTGAAGCGAACAAGGCTTACAGTCAGAATCTCATTGGTATCCCCAAAACAGGCCTGAGCAGGATCCAATGTGGACTTCTGTGCAAGACAAATGATGCCTGCAACTCCTTTACCTATAACCGTCGCAGTGGACTTTGTCAGTTATCTACTGATAGGGAAATGAGCTGCGATTTGCTGACAAACGAAGCAGATTCCCAGTATTTCACAGTGGTAAGTAATTCTACTCTTTCTGTATTAGTTAGTGATGATATTTTAACCATATCATTCCCAGACTGCATGGAAAATTATGAACCAACATGAGCGAGAATCAATATGATTACCAAGGGACTCAAATCAACATACGATTACGTACTACTCAGAATGGTTCAAATCTTAAGGTAACACTAATGGATCTGATGTTATGCACATCGCGCTTAACAATAACAATATATGTGATAAAACATTGAATAAGCCACATGTCAAGTGTTTTGATTAAAATATATATCCTCCGATCCTTCAGTGACTATGTACAACTTTAACTTTTGAAAGTGCCCCTCCTACTACAAACATGCATTTGCAAGATAGGGGATGGGTGCTTTATTTGGCTCAAAACAAATTTTGTGGATCTCGACTAACTTTGTATTATGCTGAATAGAGGAGGCAACTAAAATAACAAAACACCATTCGTGCATCTTCTTTCTGTAGAAAAGGACATGCTTGATGATATATATTTCATGGACTCGACACGTATTTGTTATTCTAAACGAGTATCAGTGCATATGTCATATCAAATTCCCTTTAAAGCTAATATCTATCAGTAGAGCTAATAAGTTATCGATAAACATTACTACCTACAGTCATAATAGTAGTATTTGAGGACAATAAAAAATATATACCAAGTTAAGGAATTATCATCATATCAACTCAACAAAACTGTTCAAGTATTCACAACTTAGCCCCTGCACAAGTGTTTTCATTGGTTATGGTAACCGTTACATTGGTTTGGTGTGATGTTTAGTTTGTGGCTTGCATAATTGTTTCACAAGATGGTCAATTCAAAATAACATAAAGAAGATGATCATGGGCTTCTTACAGCCTCATTATGTCTCACTAGAATATATTTCCTATGCTTGTGTATATTTCATTCTGATAAGGAAAGGGTAAAATATGTAATATACAAATAAAAGCAAAAAGAAAATATCGGTTGTGAACATTCTTTTTTTTCAAAATAAGTGGAAGCCTTCACTACTTTCCCCCACTTTCAGATAACCTGATTTTCTAGATGTGCAACCATCAGAAACACAAGCCGTATATCAAAGAACCAATGAACAGATTTGGAAATAGGCTGTGAAGGGTTTCATATATGTATGTATGTATATATGTATGTATGTATATACATATATATATACATATATATATATATATATATATATATATATATATATATATATATATATATATATATATATATATCTATATATATATATAATACACTAGTATATATATCATCCATTATGGAATAAGCTGGCAGTTTACTGATTCATCCATCCACAAGTGGATGAATGGGAGTCAAGCCTCAACTTCACTTCATCAATTTCGGATTTCTACGCAGAAACAGGCTTTTAAATCCTTGATAATCAAACATGATGACGTCATGTTAGAGTAGCTAGGTCAGCTTTGTGTGGGCTCCGCCGTCAAAGGACGAAAAATCCCAGAATCTGCCAAAAAGAACGACAAAACAGACACTACATGAATAACACAACAACGCAGGTGAAGGAAAAGACGAAAAAAATGGGAAAATGATGCGGAAAAGTGCTGAAACTGAGTAAGGAAACTTTGAAAAGTAACGACGCAGAAGGGGGAAAAACAGGAAAACCCTTATACCCCTCCATGTAAGAGTGGAACAACCCACGCACGAAACGAGCATCGTCTCAGCCAATGAGAGCACGGAAACACGTAGCGTGCAACAGCCGGAACTCGCAACTTCTGATCGAAGGGAGATACACGCAGCGCATGGCAGATTCCAGTCTCTAGAAGAGTCACTCTGCTAGAATAGTCAGCTTTTGGCGAAGAATTCGCCTGGATTATCCAGAACAGTCGAAACTATCAACCCGAATCACTCATATATCATCACTCGTACGGAAAATGAACTTTCCTAGATAAATGACGTACGAACGAGCGAGCAGACAGAAAATGAACTTTCTGAGCAACAAGGTATGTGCGTAGTACCTACGGCCGGACGGCAAAGCTGGATGAACCAGCACACCTCACAACATCGACAGACTGGATTACCCCAGAGCTAGTGCAACGGCGATGATCGGAAAGTAAACCTGGATAACCCAGCATATATGACTTTATATACAGCGTATATCTAAGATCACCCGAGAGAAAAAGGAACGCTGAATCGCAGACCTGGATTACCCAGTGAACGTTCTGGTATACGGAAACCCTCGCGCAGCGACTACGACCAATCCGAACATTCGGGACTATCAAATACAATAGGTTACACAATACCTACTCGACTCAAACAAGAGCCCGGTGAGTTGCCTTAAATTTGAAACCCAATAGTCACTTCGACTACCTTCCACCAAGATCGGTTTACAATCACATTGTAATCATACTGTATTTATTATCCTGACCAGATTCGATTGTTTGCGTGTACCACTTATGTATGTTGGGAATCTAGTTGATAGACATAATATCAGTGAGCGATAATAGGGAATTAATCCTCCCTAGCAACGAACGATCAAGGCAAACGCTCGGTGAGCGATAATAGAGATAAACAAAGATCGTGAGTAAACTATACTAGAGATATGCCTAGGAAAAAGAGGGTATCGGGTTCAAAGAAAAAACCCAGAGAACCAAAAGAGAAAAGAGCACTTAGGTCAGGTAGAAAAGACTCTGAGGAATCTAGTTCAAGTGGTTCTACAACTCCGGAGAGAATGGATGAGACAGTGGCAAGCGGAGCCGAACAAACGGCAATGAAACTTGCTCCCATTTTCGAGAAAATGCAAACAACAAGAAATACTGTCCCAAACACCTCTCCGGATGGTAGACCTCTGAGACTGGAAGATAGACAACAAGAGGGTAAGGAGAACAATAATGGAATAGGGAACATACAACAACAGTTACTAGCAGAAGCTATGGAATCACTAGGGCGTAGAGAGGAAGAAGACCAACTAGGCAGGGAAGGGTTAGAGTATCCGAACGTGGACAGCATTAGGAAGAGACTATTTGATAGTGGGGATTCTGCTGACAGAGAGAGCAGAAATAATGATGCAGATCCATGGAAAATAGCCTTAAAAGAGATGGAAGAGAGAATAGTTAAGAACCAAATAGAAAGCGAGGCCAGAATTAAAAGAGCCAACATGGAAGCTCATGATAAATGTAGGAGAGATATGAAAGAGTTAATCAATGCTGAGGAAGAGAAAATGAAGACAATCATCGATGATAGAGTAAGGAAAGCAGTAACAAACAAGTCAGACAGAAAGGAAAACGAAGAATTAAAACTTAAAATCAATAGATTAGAAACAGCCATAGAAAAGATCATTGACAACATTTGAATAGGGGTAGAGCACCAAGCCGCCAGTCAATTCCAGATAGATAAAAGCAATGAGAAGATCAAATCCCTTGAGGAATTGGTCACTAAAAAGGATAAGGAAATTGCCGCCCTTAACACCCAGTCCGAGATATCGGACCAGTACACAAGAAAATTAAACTTGTGGATCTATGGCCTCTCAGGAAATGACAAAACACCAGAAGACACCCTAAAAAGGGTACAGGATTTTGTGATAAATGACCTGGGAGCCGATAGAAAAACAGTAGAAAACTGGGATATTAGAAACATCCATAGAGTTCCAAACAACAATAATGATCCCAGCCCAATCATTGTATCATTCCTCAAATGGAAGGATAAAGACTTCCTATTGCGAACCGGAAAGGAATTGAGGGGATACAACGAGGGGAAAAAACACTGGGTCAGTTTCAAACATGATCTGTGTAAAGGGTCAAGGGCGGCAAGAAAGTCAATGGGAATTGAAGCCACTTCCATTAGGGAAAATCAGCAGCTACTGGCAAGGGTTTGCGACAATGCCAAAGGGCAAGTGTGGCTTCAAACTAAAAAAAGAAAGGAAGACAATTGGAACACTGTAAAGTCTTATAAACCATAATTGTACAAAATGTTCTCTGATCTGTGAGTGTGCAATCCACTGTCACCCCCCCCCAAAAAAAGGGGAAAGCACCTAATACTACCTTAATTAACCCAGTATAACACTATTAATAATTACCCAGTACCCAATACCTATTACTAACTGCTATGCTTTTTTATAGGACATGTCATCCTTCGTAACATATCTGGGAGGGGAATGGCCTAGAAACTGTGTGCTATGTGGCTCCACCGACAAGAACAGGAAAAAACATTTTATAAATAGCCACCTCGGGACGTCGTGGTGGGGTCTATTCCCGGACCGGACCTGCTGGAAATGTTGCCATTACGAGTCAACCACCAATATAGAGACATGCAGGAGATATGGCACATGTGGAACTTTCAACCCTATCACACACTTTATGACATATGCCCTCAGAATCAGGGACTTCCTCAACTACGTAAAGACAGACCTCGGTCTGGGCGATATAAAGGAGGTACTCACCACTGTACAGACAAAGCGACTCTTTTGCCCGGACTCCTACTTCACCGCGGAAATGATTGAACATTGCAAAATTATAGATGAATTTTTCGAACTCAATCCCAAGGCCAACTACTCACCGGTGAACCCCACCCGGCTATCAGAGCTATTCCATTGGCAGACTCTAACCCTTATCTTCGACTATTGTGACAAAGTTGGCATACTCTCGGGACCCCTAGATGACCATGTTCCAGTTGCCTATGTGGACTCACATTGTCACATAGATAGGCTACAGACCAACTTTGGGGTGTCAGGAACTCAAGATGTCGTCACAGGATTATATGCAAAAATCAGGGATGACCTAATGCACAATCCCAATCCGACCACTTGCCATTAACTATAACACAAACCCCATCCGATTAAATATCATAAGTATATGTGTGGACAACCTTCATTATGTAAAAGTATGATGTAATCCAACTGGATAACCCAGGAAAGATATATCATGGTAGTGCACAATGGATGACCCAGTGTGTACTAACTATACATATTCAAAAAGCAACTAGGGTATTGCCCAACTGGATACTCCAGGAAAGGCTTACCCAAGTATGTACATAATGGATGACCCAGTGTGTACAAAATATTAATGTCCACACACAGGTATATATATAATATGATGCTTTATAATTTATTAAGTCTGAACCCTATGGGTAACCCAATATGGGGAAAGACCGTGAATATTACTCTCCTTATTATAAAGCATCATCCATGTAATATTTGCACACCACAGATCATCTGTTATAATAAGACGCCTGAAATTTAACTATCTTGAACCCAATGGATGACCCAGTGTGGTGAAAGACTATGTGTATTACTTGCTATCTTAAAAAGCGTCGATTATTTAGTATTCTGCATATCATAGACTCAATCAATCTATTGAGCAACCATGTATATAGATCTGTATATATCAGTAACCTTGATGCCAGTCTACCCCCAATGACCATTCTGGACAAGTTAAATGCTAATCCCACTGAGGAAACTATAAAGACAATACCTGTATATAGAGATAACTTTCCCTTCTGGAAAATCCAAATTAACAACACATACTGATTTAGACCATTCTTGATAAGAAAGAGATAATACAATTTCAATGCCAATGCCGCTAATGACTCTATAAATACAATACCTGAACATATAGAGATAACTTTCTCCTTCTGGAAATACAACTTAACAACACATACTGAATCTGTTTTTTTACCTTGGGAGGCGACTGGCACTAGGGGTGCAAAACTTTTTGTATTATTGAAAGGCGGGGCCCACAAAAGTGTAGGGCAATGTCATGTAACATGACTATGATAAGGTTTTCTGTTACACTATGTATTTCTGTGTTGATACATGTTCTTTTATGTATATTTGTATGTGCTGCTCGAATATTATATGCATCAATTGAAACAATGGTCAGAGTTTGGTGTCATCGGCAAAACATCCTTAAAGCATGTCAGAAAATCTAAGACTAGAATCCTTAAATTGTAGAGGATTGAGAGACAAAACCAAAAGAGCAGATATATTCGAAAGAATAAAAGACAGAAAAACTGACATAATATTATTACAAGAAACACACTTGACTGAAAATGACTATACTGAACTTAAAGAAGACTGGAATATTGAATATTTTTTATCAGGTAGCTCGAACACATCTAGAGGGACAGCCATATTATTAAATAAAACTTTTGAGTATGTATTACATGACAAAATTCTTGATGATAACGGTAGATACACATTAATAGACATTGAGATTACTCTAATAGGAAGACTGACCGTAGGAAGTATTTATGCCCCAAATGATCAAATAGAAATTTTTTTGGAAGAAATATTTGACAAAATTAACCAATTAAACAATGTTTTCAACGCAATAGGGGGAGACTGGAATATGATACAAGATTTCAAATTAGATACATACAACTATGAAAAATGGAACAATAAGACAGCAAGCAAAAGACTAGAAGAAAAGAAAGTAGAATACGACTTAGTTGACATATGGAGAATCAAAAATGGCAATAACAAAAGATTTAGCTGGTGGAAAAAAACTCCTAGAAAGGCTGGACGGTTAGATTTTTTTTTAGTTTCGGACCAGTTAACAACAAGAATAGGGGACACTGAAATACTCTCACCATACAAATCAGACCACGGGACAATATCGATAGAAATAATATTAAGTGAAGAAAAAAGGGGAATAGGATCATGGAAGCTAAACACGGATCTACTTAAAGATACAGAGTTACAAGATAAAATTAGGGAAGAAATAAAGTTGATTAAAAGAACATACGCACTAACTCCATATAACCAAATAAACTTAGAAGAAAACAAATTAGAAATAGAATACAGCATTAAAGCAGACCTACTGTGGGAAGTCATGTTAACACAAATAAGGGGAATAATAATAGACCACGCAAAAAAGAAAAAAAGGAAAGAGAAAAAAAGAGAAAAAGAATTAATAACAGAAATAGACACACTAAGTGAAGACATGCAACAAAACATAGAAAGAATAGAAATACTAAACATTGAACTAACAGGGTTAAGGGAAGAAAGAATAAAAGGGGCTCAAATAAGAGCAAGATCTTTAAAATTAAATGAGGGTGAAAAACCAAGTTCATACTTCCTATCACTAGAAAAAGCCAACTACATTAATAAATCAATGCTAGAGATACATGACCTAAAAGATAAACTAATCAAAAACAGAGACGGAATACTAAAAGCACAAAAAGATTTCTACCAAAAATTATACTCCTCGGGGAATACAACCAACCTAGACCAATCACCGCTAAACTGGGTAACCCAGCACATGCGGAAGCTAAATAACACAAAAAAAGAGAAATTAGAGGAAAATATAAAATTAACGGAAATAGAAACAGTACTTTTTAAAATGAAAAATAATAAATCACCTGGCCCAGACGGCTATAGCTATGAATTTTTCAAAATTTTCTGGGAAAATTTAAAATTTTTAATGCTAAACACTTTCAATGAATACTTAGATAGCAAACGAATTAATGACCAGCAATATTTAGGAATAATAACATGTCTCCCTAAACAGGGCAAAGATTGAAGATACATGAAAAACTGGAGACCAATTACACTTCTAAACTCTACCTACAAAATTTTTAGTGGTTTATTAGCTGAAAGGTTAAGATCAACACTAGAAGAATTAATACATAATGATCAAAAAGGCTTTGTACAGAATAGATTTATTGGAGAGAACATCAGACTGATACACGACATAATGACAGAATGTGAGACAACTAATACCACTGGATTTATGATACTTGTAGACTTCGAAAAAGCATTTGACACGTTAGACTGGAAATTCATACAAAAGACTTTCGAATTATGTAATTTTGGAGAAAAAATTTTAAACTGGATAAAAATACTACAGAATGGCTCTAAGGCCATAGTCTCTCAAAACGGGTACTTTTCTGAACCAATAAATTTGCAAAGAGGGTGTAGACAGGGTGACCCTGTCTCACCCTACATCTTTGTAATTTGTGCAGAAATACTAGGCATTGCCATTAGGGAAAATAAAAATATAGAAGGATTGACGATTTTCGGATACGAACATAAAATATCACAATATGCCGATGACACCACTCTCATAACCAAAAACTGTAAAAAATGCTTAAATAGAGTACTAGATACTCTAAAAGACTTCCATCTTGTCTCAGGGCTTAAAGTAAATATTGAAAAAACCAAAGTCGTGCAGCTGGGTGTGGCACGGGATGGCAGGATGATAGGTTTAGAAAATGGAAAATTAGAACTCACAAATGAGTTTGTGCTATTAGGCATACACTTCAATACAAACGAGTTAAACAAGATAACAGATAATAACTGTAAATTAAAATTTCCGAAAATGAGAAAAATTTTGAGACAATGGAAAAGGAGACGATTGACTCTTAATGGTAAAATCTCTGTTTTTAAAAGCTTAGCCTCTAGCATGATAACTCACATCCTGCTGTCCCTGCCAGACCCATCACCAACACTTTTGGATGAATTAGAACAAATTACAAATGACTTTTTATGGGGAACTAAACCACCCAAATTTAGAAAGGAAATTCTAGAATACCCCCATGAGTTAGGTGGCCTGCAACTACACAACCCAAAAAGGTTTTCATCCTCATTAAAACTAACATGGCTAAGAAGAATAATCTTAACGGATAGTGGATGGACAAACTTTGCACTAGCCTATGAAATAGATAAATGCTGGATGTATGGCAACGAATTCACTGTTCAAAAATTAAAAACAACAACCAATAGATTTTGGAAAGATGTCATCCAATCAATTAACGACTTGAGAAGTGTATTGACACCAATCACAGACCAAGACTATCTATGTTGGCCCTTATGGTATGACCAAACGTTAAAATTACCTATAATCAAAAAATTGCAAAAAAAGAATGTTTATATGATAGCAGACTTATTAGATAGATCATGGGAAATAATGACAAAAGAAGAAATAGAAAGATCAAAAAATGTTACCCTAAATTTCTTAGAATACATGTCGATCAAACAGAGTATTAAAGGTTTCATTAAAAATGCAAAAAAACAGATAGAAAATACAGGACCATATCGACCCTACCTGCTAAATATAGTTTTCTCGGAAAAAAAGGGATGTCAAAATTTATATAGAAAAACAGGACAATATGGAAATAAAATATTAATTGAAATATCACAAAAATGGGACATAGATATCTTACAAGATATCGAAGCAGAAGAGGTAAAGCAATCAATCAGAACTTTTAGAAAAACAACTCGGAATATGTACCTATGGGATATTCAATATAAAATCTGGTTTGGAAGAGTAGCTACAAATGCAAGACTTTTTCGTATGAATATAAAAGAGTCAGACAATTGTGAATTCTGCCAACAGATAGAAACAAATGCACATGCCTTTATTTTGTGTGAAAGAGCTCGAAATCTATGGTCCGACATCAATACTTTCCTTACAGAAATTGGCTACAGGAATTTTAGACTAGAACATCAAATCTTAATCTTTGGAGACACAGAAATGGATCCCCTCTTTAACTTAATTATCATAATAGCCAAAAAACTGATCTATCAAAATAGAGGAAAAGGCAATAATTACTCGCTAATGCACTTTAAGGCATTATTAGAAATTGAAAGAGAGTCGGAAGAAATATACGCCAATGAAAATGACAAGATTGAACAATATGAGAGAAGGTGGGAAAAATACCTCACAATATATTAAACAAAAAAACCCACATTTATTAATAGTAATAGTATATAGACAAAATATCAGCAGCCACTCTTGTGACGTCTATTAGTCCCAAAAAGACCTCCAATGCTGTATTGTGTGTAAAAGGGAGGCAAGTATCACTGTATATATAATGTATAGATAAGATTTATTTTTCATGTAAGATACTGTACTCATTGTGATGACTTTCTGTAATTTACCTGTTTTACTTTATCTGTTCTGTTACACTTGTTCTTGTTATAATATTGAAAAACAAAATAAATGAACTATGGGTGATCCAGAGTTCTTTAAAAACAAAAAAAATCTTTTCTTCTTAAAAATAATTGTAAATTATTTTTTTGTCATTAGAATTATTAAATCTGGTATTGGACCGTTTTCTAGATTGTCTAGAATATTTTACCATCGTGAAGATTATATTCCGCGAATCTCAATAGTCCAAACCAATCCTGCACATTTCTACATAATTCAATGATACAACGACAAGAAAATAGCATATGATAGATGCTGTTAGTGCCAAGAGAACAAAATAAAGACAATTCTGTATCTTTAATAACCATTTTAAACAGTTTGTTCATTGTATAGATTCTTCTATGCAGAGTACGAAATTACGTGTACTTAAGATAAGTATCTTTAATAAAGACTGTGGTTAAGACTGGATGACTTTTATACCTCTAGGGTTGTGATACTAATGGCTTTTTCCTCCCGTTTGGATTAAACTTCCTCAATGATTCGATCCCCTTTTTAATTAACCATAGATCTGTAAAAATCTGATATGCATTCATTGTGTATTGATGATATTATGTCAAGGAAGGCATTTTGGGGGGTGAGGTAGCAAAGTCTGGGAAACCTCTCCCATCTAAAAAGTTATTGATCGAGAGAGTTATGCTTGCAAAAGTTCATTTTAATGTTATAGGTTTCGTTTATGATCTCCAATGGTAAAGGGACACACAGATATTTACAATAAACCCTCCATTTCATACCCTATCATATAAGTACTAAATTGGCACCTTTTAAGGCTTGCCGTACCTCAAAAACTGGGGAAATGTAGATATTTATGGTGATCATTCACGAGGATCTCCTAAGCATGAATGCGTTGAGATGTTGCAAGCGACTTTTATTCTTATAAACTCAAATCCAATTTATGCATTATTTGTTTGCGAGCTATCAGAGATAAAAGATCATTATAATAAAAAAAATTGGTCACTCGGCTACATGAAACTGGTGTACCTTGGTATTAAAACCTGACTTTGATGTTATGACTTGTTACTTTAAAATGATATTTAAGAAAGGAAGAAACTGTGTAATGAACAAGTATTTTAATTCAAACATTTACATGTACGACATACTTATGATTATACTTCTGTCCTAAATGGGTGTCAAGAAAATGTATAGGTGTGCACATTGCCAGGAAAAGAGGAATAGCATTGAGTGTTGGTATTATCATTGGCCATCGCTAAGAAACCGAGTTGAAGCTTATCTGATGTCACTGCTTGGGTTCAAATCATGCGTTAGACGGTGGTTTTCCTGTGAGTTTTCTAATTTACTTCACCCTTTACAACTGATTAGTTACGCTTTTACCTAAATATGACAATAATTGAAAAATCCAAATTCTTTTTCATTCAGATCCCATTGCTGGGCTCTGCTGACTTGTACAACAAAGTTGATGTAAAGCTTTTGACTCGCAAAGTGCATATTTTCCTTCTTGCTAGTTTCCTACATGCCATTGGTCTCGTCATGAATCACACCCCTCCCCCCCTCTCTCTCTTGGTAAATGGTTGTGCGCATGTCCATCTCTTGACATTTTCGAATGGTGGTGTGATCCCGCCACCAACAAATGCAATAGCTCAGCGCTTTACATTTCCTAACGGTATTGATGAAAACACGATGGGAAATGCTTTTGCGCATGTGCATATTTGTAAAATAGATATTGAGGGTGCTGCATATACTTGATTGACAGAATGAAGTTTATTTCTTTGTATGTTACCAAGCATACCTGATAAAAAAAAGACGGTGGTGCAATGGTGGTGCGCATGTGCATGCTTACACAATAGGTATACACATCACAGATAGACACTATACATATCTCCTTTACTCATAGATAGTAACAAAACTGTTGGGCCACCATTCAGTCACCAGATTTAGTTTGTGTACATTGTTGAGAGAGACTAAACTCATATAACAATGACACGAAGACAGATATCAGTTGGATGTTCTGCAATGCCACTTGTATGCGTCGCGCTCATCCTCATCATGGTGGTTTACTGTGAATTCGCTGTTGCCAATTTGCATTTTAAGTCGCCCTGTGAAGCGAACAAGGCTTACAGTCAGAATCTCATTGGTATCCCCAAAACAGGCCTGAGCAGGATCCAATGTGGACTTCTGTGCAAGACAAATGATGCCTGCAACTCCTTTACCTATAACCGTCGCAGTGGACTTTGTCAGTTATCTACCGGTATGAAAAGAAACTGCAATTTGCTGCCAGACGAGGCAGATTCCCAGTATTTCACGGTGGTAAGTAAAGCTTCTCTTTCTGTAGTTAGTGGAGTTAGTGATGATATGTTAGCCAGTTCATTCCTAGACTGCATGGAAAATTATGAACAAACATGAGCGGGAATCAATATGATTACCAAGGGACGCAAATCAACATACGATTACGTACTACTCAGAATGGTTCATATCTTAAGGTAACACTAATGGATCTGATGTTTTGCACATCGCGCTCAACAATAACAATATATGTGATAAAACATTGAATAAGCCACATGTCAAGTGTTTTGATTAAAATATATATATCCTCCGATCCTTCAGTGACTATGTCCAACTTTAACTTTTGAAAGTGCCCCTCCTACTACAAACATGCATTTGCAAGATAGGGGATGGGTGCTTTATTTGGCTCAAAACAAATTTCGTGGATCTCGACTAACTTTGTAATATGCTGAATAGAGGAGGCAACTAAAATAACAAAACACCATTCGTGTATCTTCTTTCTGTAGAAAAGGACATGCGTGATGATATATATTTCATGGACTCGACACGTATTTGCTATTCTAAACGAGTATCAGTGCATATGTCATATCAAATTCCCTTTAAAGCTAATATCTATCAGTAGAGCTAATAAGTTATCGATAAACATTACTACCTACAGTCATAATAGCAGTATTTGAGGACAATAAAAAATATATACCAAGTTAAGGAATTATCATCATATCAACTCAACAAAACTGTTCAAGTATTCACAACTATTATAGCCTATTATATTATAGTGTTTTCATTGGTTATGGTAACCGTTACATTGGTTTGGTGTGATGTTTAGTTTGTGGCTTGCATAATTGTTTCACAAGATGGTCAATTCAAAATCACATAAAGAAGATGATCATGGGCTTCTTACAGCCTCATTATGTCTCACTAGAATATATTTCCTATGCTTGTGTATATTTCATTCTGATAAGGAAAGGGTAAAATATGTAATATATAAATAAAAGCGAAAAGAAAATATCGGTTGTGAACATTCTTTTTTTTCAAAATAAGTGGAAGCCTTCACTACTTTCCCCCACTTTCAGATAACCTGATTTTCTAGATGTGCAACCATCAGAAAGACAACCCGTATATCAATGAACCAATGAACGGATTTTGAAATAGGCAGTGAAGGGTTTCATATATGTATTTATGTATGTATGTATATTTATATATATATAATATATATATATATATATATATATATATATATATATATATATATATATATATATATATATATATATATATATATATATATATATATATATACTGTAGAATAGGTATATATCGCGCTACAAAAAATTCGGGAAAAGCTGATTTTTCGTTTTTTCGCGTGTACTTTATTTCGGGAGAGAGCGAGTTCTACAGCGCCACCTATTGAATCAAACAATAATAAAAGAAATGTAGAAATTTGCCGGCCATCTCGCGGCCATGACTTGGCACAAGTTTCCTCAAAATATGGACAGGTAAATATGCGAATTATAATATGATACCTTGGTGACTTATTCATAAGTTACCAATGTATTCATATTATAATGAATTTGTGAACTTATTGCATGTGTTTGTCATTGTTCAGCCTGGGATCGGCTACGAGTGTGAATCACGTTATGCCGGTATTTTACCGTTTACTCGCCAACTGAAAATTGAACTTGCAAACCCGTAAATTTGCAAACATTCAATTTGCAACAGGAACAATATCACTATCGTTTCATCATGTATATTATTCTAGAATTATCAACATACACATATGTGTATATTGATAATTGATCAATTGTTTCTATTGCAACAGCCGCCTCATTTGTATTGTACAATCACGGCGGCCATCTTATTTCTCGTAAGAACTCTATACTCGGCATAGGTATTCCTAAAAGTCGACAGGTAAGCATGCTAATTATGATATGATACATTCGTAACTTATTCATGAGTTACCAATGTATCATACTATAATAGTTTTGTGAAGTTATTGAACATATTTTTCTTCATTTCAGCCTCGACCGTCTAGACTGAAATTCACCGATCGACGCGCCATCACCTCTAGTGGTGGATAGCGTAACTAAGCCCCCAATAGAGATCACAGGCGATAAGATCACGACTGCGATAAGATCACGAGTGCGATACCAGTTCGCGTATTCGGGAAATATACGCACTCGCGAACTTTGCCTGTTCTACAGTATATATATATATATATATATATATATATATATATATATATATATATATATATCATCCATAATGGAATAAGCTTTCATTTTTCTGATTCATCCATCCACAAGTGGATGGATGGCAGTCATGACTGCCTCAACTTCCCTTCATCAATTTCTGATTTCTACGCAGAAACAGGCTTTTAAATCCTTAATAATCAAACAAAGAAACTACTTTTTTAACCAATACCTTTGTTTATATTTCAGTTGACACCTGGCTGTGTAGGGCCTTCACGCCAGTCCTTTGGAAGAAACAACTGTACATGTAGTCCAGGTTACCATGGAAGTAACTGTGAGAGACACTGTGAGTATATCCACGAATATTCTCAGTATGGCTGTGATTGATTTTATAAGTAAAGTATCCGCAGTCTAGATAATGAAACAACTGGTTAGTAAGTACACCAATTGTCTATCCGCATCATCTTTGACATTTTGGTTAAATTCTGATTTTATTCCTGGTCGAACAGCATGCAATTAATGTTTCTTTGTCAACCACTAATATTCAAATTCCTAGGTACATTTGGCAGAAGTAGGTAGGAATATAAATGTAATAATCACAAAATTTTGAAATGATCTCACAAGAGATTGTAGCTTTGAATATTTCTGCTATACTAATAATATTTACGAGAGCACCAATTAGCCACATTGTCATCATTGAGTAAGGAAACTAAGTATCAACATTATCATTGTCAACATAAGTAACATATGCCCAGACGACAACTTATCGAGGAACCCTTTTAGTGAATGCCTTAAATTTGAATATGTTAACAAAAATTGTGAGTATTTATTTCAACCTGATGTCCTCACCTGATTGGAATATGTTGATATGTTGCTCGTGTGTGAGTAATTGTTTGAATATCAGGGCTGCCGCTTAACGCAATGGTTCTGCTGCAGGTGGAGATGATTTTTTCATGCTCGCTGGGAGTGGTTCCTGCTACAACCTCTCCTCCATTAAGCTGACCTGGGAGCAGGCTAAGGCTGACTGCAAAGCTAAGGAAGCCATGCTGTTCTGTCCAGAAACAGAATCGGAAATGACAGTTGTACGCAATTTCCTGAAAACGAGTGAGTATCCTTTATTTAACATATTATTTTCTTTACTTCATGTTGGATACTGAAACATGGTATGGTGAAAGCATAGATGCGAAGTGTTTTTAACAGTGTACTAACATTGAGTACTGTTTTGTTATCATTGACTATTCTTTTATCCATTGATTTCTGGCATTTATACTTTTATAATTCAGTAAAAGTAGAACTACATGCAAGTTATTGTTTTTTCTTCTCAGGAAATTGATATTTATTCTATTTATTCTATTCTATATTTTTTCTAGAATTCTTTGGAAACGAACATGTCTACTATGGCGTCAGTGATGCAGCCAACGAGGACACATGGGTTTGTGAGGGTACAGGGCAGACAATAGCAACTGCTACCGGGCCAGGGACATGTGGACCAATGTTTCACAGTTCTCAGCCTGACAGTCTTGGCGGTGAGCAGGATTGTGCATTTGGAAGGCCACCAACTGATTTCCTTATTGGTGACTTATGGTGTGGAATAAATGGCTACTTTCTCTGCGAGAAACCATGAAAGGGAGTCCTAGAAATAAGTGGCATAAGATGCCAACTTGATATGATAGTACAGGCGAACTCGGCTACCCTGGACCACTGTCTGCCAGATCTTTGGCTATGACGGACAATATGCTTGGTCCCAGTCCCATGAATATCAAGTATGTGTATTGGACCATGCATAGGCTGGATTCCTTATGCCGGAACTTGGCTAACGCAGATCAATATCACCGCACACACGATGCTACTTACGATAATTAGCATTGTGTATGCCAGACGTTCGGCCAGACAGCACTCAATTTGCACTGTCTAGTCGTTCTCAGCAGACAAATACATGTATAAAAGAAATCCAGCCGGGCATGTTTTGACTTTAATATCTGTTAAATGAGGTCCCAAATGCTATAAAATACACACTTGCATATGACGAACTGAGTCCGTCATATGCATATGATGGAGTTTGCACATGATGAACCAATTTTCCTGGTCCCACTAAGTCCGTCAAATGCCAGTTTGCCTATATTGCTACATAAGGAGTCATAGAAATACGTTTCCTCATACCCAGATTAAATGCTATTACAAAAAAACTTTTCGCACACGAACAGGAGACTTTCTTGTCTCTTTTCTCTAAATTGAATTCAATCAACTTGTGGTTGCTTCATGAATGAGTATAAAATCTGGCAAATTCATAGCTTAGAGGAGATTTGTTTTATATTGTTTCCAATTTTGTTTGAAAGTTATGCAATCTAAATATGTTCTAGTCCCCGGTATACAATTGAGGAATTGATGTCTGTTGCAAACATCATGCACACTTGTCCAGTTTTCTAACCCCAAAATAGATCACCTTTCCGGTATAATACTTTGGAAATACCTAATGTATTCCTCATTAAAAGAATTTTGGGTACTACTACTACTACTACTAGTACTACTACTACTACTACTACCACTACTACTACTTCTACTACAAGTACTATTACTACAAGTACTATTGCTACCTTCTTGTCTGTAATTACTGCTTATAAATCTTTTTACTAATGATGAAGATAGAGACATTTAAATCCTCATTGTTTTGTTAGATATATCATGCAACTTTCAAAATATCGTTCAACTTCTAGAAATATATCATGCAATATGTAAGCATGTATATTTTGGGGGAACTTGCATAATGAACTACAGAGAAGTCATTGTTGTTGTGCCAGGTTGTACACTTTTAGTGGGAAAGGTCAGTGAAATGGGAAAACCTACTGGGTAGAGGGAGTCTTATATGGAGACATGTGCTGGACAATGCGTCATTGCATTAACCCTTATGCTGGTGGCTAATTTGGCCAATACAAAATAAAGTAAAAAACCTGAAAAACCCTAGCACATGGGTACTCATCTGAGAGTAGTCAGTGATAGCTATCCAATGAATACCAACATGACAGGGTCTAGATGGTTTCTAAAGATCTTTTCATCTTTTCACAAATATTGTATGTTTGCTGAAAATGGCCGAAAAGCAGAAAACAACACAAAAGAGACCAATCATCTGGCCGTGAATAAAGTGATTTGCGTCAAAAATACTCCACAATGAATAAAGTTGTATGTTGGATACATTCTCACAGCTCTATCACAAATCTCCCATTTCTCAAAAGGGGAGGCACTAGCACGTCACACAACATTTAAATCGTGATGCACATGCCTTAAGTTACTTTCCCACATTCACGATGTTGAGTACGAATGAGTGAGATTTCTGAAATCGCACGCCTTCGTGTGAGACCGTATGACAGTCTCATAACGATCCACAGTCGATCGCGCTAAACCGTTATCGCCCGTATGACGTTCGCAATGCCTCCAAAATTGCACTCTCGGTTTTTGAATGTTCAAAACAATCTCACTCATTTGTACTCCTTCAGCTTTTCATAATGAACCGCATGGTGTCTTATGAGCTTCGCACTGCACCGTATGGGCATCCAACTGGATTGTATGAGCGTCGCATTCAACCGTGTTCAAGAGCGTTAGAATTAAATAACGCGATCCTCATACAGTTGAGTGCTAAGCAGTACGACTTTTATACAGTTCTGTTTGATTGCCATGCTGTGCTCATGCGACTCTCAATTACGCGCCAAAACATGCTGTCATCACGTGACCTTTCTGAGCAATTATATTTATATTTCTCTAATATATAAAATTTCGGAATTAAAAAGGTAACCTCAAGTGCTAAATTGAGCAAATGCATATGAAAGGGGAACTAAAAAAATTCAGTCCCCTTCGCAATAATCCGTTATATACATACATACATACATACATATATACATATATACATACATTCATACATACATACATATATATATATATATATATATATATATATATATATATATATATATATATATATATATATACATATATATATATATATATATATATATATATACATATATATATATATATATAAATATATATATATATATATATATATATATATATATATATATATATATATATATATATATATATATATATATATATATATATATATATATATATATATGTATATATATGTTTATAAAGATACATGAATGTATATTTTTTTTCATGTTTTTCAATTCAGATTTTTGGATTCGCGAAAAAAAGACATAAAGTCATTTTTTCTTAATTATTTTTATAAAAGAAATTGGCAAGTTTTTCAATTCATATAGAAAAATGGAAAATCGTTTTCTTTCTAGTTTTCAACCGAAGACAGAATGTAAAAAAATGTGTCTTTTATTAATTTTATTGTTTTTCTCCACCAATCTAAGATTTTTGTTACATCAATCAAAGTATTTTGTTTCAAAACATCTCGCAAGAATCATCTAAAACACATGTTTAGTCCCAAATTGACACTTTTTCCTCAAACCCTCGATTTCATATTTTTTCAATCAGCATTAAAAATGACTATCGAAGTTAATTTGAGAAATTTAGAAGTTTCAGATTTTTTATAACATGTATATATATATATATATATATATATATATATATATATATATATATATATATATATATATATATATATATATATATATATAAATATATATACATAAATATATATATATATATATATATATATATATATATATATATACATATATATATATACATATATATATATATATATATATGTATATATATATATATATATATATATATATATATATATATATATATATATATATATATATATATATATATATATATATATATATAATTAGTGTTTAGATATGAAAAATCGTGTTCTACCCTTTCGGTGTCGCAAACTACCGTATGAACATCGTATGCACGTTGCTTAGAATCGTATGGACATCTTGTTTTTTATCGTATAGAACCGTATGAACGTAGCATACATTCAAGTTTAACCGTATGGCTATCCTGTGGGGTTCGCATTCTAAAGATTTACATAATACAATTAGCACATCGAACGCGAATGACTACGATATCATGACAACCCGAAAACCGCACTCATTCATACTCAACATCGTGAATTTGGGAGAGTAGCTTTAGAGTCGCAATGCAATCGTTCGACTGCAATTAACAGTTTTTACATACGCGTTAGAAACAACTTTCGATGTATAGCAGTCGTGTTGCTGTATTTATATTCTTGTTTACGTCATGTTACATTTATTTCTCATTAAAATGAATCATAATACAGTCTTGCTATGAACATTTCAATTTCTTTTCGCATTCTTGTCCCAGTCTCAATAATGAAGTCGGTATCGTGTTGCATTCTCATTGCAATCGCACCCAGGGTTCAGTGATTGCTGACCGCAAGATAGCTACTTGTTCTTCACACTTTACTGTATGTGTGTTAGTCGTGTTAGAAATCGTGCATGTGGGACCCCCACATTAGTCATCTAAAATCAAAACTATTGTAGATAGGATTATTCGCGCTGAAGTCGCAAACAACTCGTCTCAGGTCAGAGAGTGTTCACTAACATACACTTCGTGCATCTATTGGTTTCAAATACTTTGCAAGTAGATAAAAGTAAAATGCAAAATAAAGAGAATATAACCAATATTATTTTGCAGATTTTGTCCGATTACCTTTGAGGTTATACTCTAATAAACCTGTGAACATTATGTTTTATATTACATTGTATAGAGAATATCATTACCATCAGCATATCAGTGACTTTTCTTGTGTTTATTGAAATATCAATTTCGAGCCAAAAGAAGGAATCCACCTGTTATGATCCGATAAACACACACACACACACACACACACATAAATATAAATACAAATATGATTATGTATACATACGTCAGTTAACTAACTAACGCTGTAGCCATGCAGCCCATACAGATCTCTCCAGCCCATTGTGTTATATTAGCTTAAAAGGTATAACTGAGGTGTTCCATGTTTAGAATATAGCTGTGCTTTTTTTGATCATTTCATGGTGCCGTCGGATTCATAAAGTTATCTTATGATCATTTAATGATCATTTCCTTCTTTGGAACGGATTCTTCATGAGTTGAAATGGTGAAAAAACCCTGTGAAGAATGAATTGTCAGCAAAATACATCATGAAAGCGCCATCTACGATATCCTCAGAGAACAGGCTAGATAGCTTCCATATCTGTCAATAGATGGCGCTCTCGTATACTTTCCTTTTGCTTCCGTATTTCTTTTGCGGGTTGCTCATGGAGTGTTTCCCCTGATGTCCAACACAAGAGTCATGAAGATTGAACTTGTTTGTGCTTATCGAACATCAAAACTTATGTGGGGAGTGGACGATACATTTGTTATTCATGTTGTGAAAATAGGATACAGTCAGATGATTACGTGAAGCCAGTTGTATCGCGAGAGTTCGTAAGCCGAGTGCGATACAGCTGAATGAACGAGGTTGTAAAAAGATAAATAATAGTACTATATGCCTACTGCTTATTCTCTGCTGTGATTGGACAGATCATGATCGCATGATCACCTTACAAAATTGATATTGGGGTGCAATATCACTTTCCAACACTGACGCAGAGCTGTCAGGTTTTGGCGCTCAATTCTCAACTTGAATTTCTGAAAAGGAACCCAACAAAAGTTAATTGAGACAAGGAACAGCTTAGAAATTTGCAACAACCCAATAGTTTGTGATAAAACTTGGAGATGGAAAAACATATCAATACTATTTACATTTTCATGATTATTTTAATTAATGAATTATTCAATTCGAATGAGCAGTATGCATATAATAAAACAAATATGGCACTTTGGTTTCGTGCAATATGAACAGTACAAACAAGGAAAAAACAAGAATGACATGCAGGATCTTCCACGAACACCAAATTTGGGTGTTCTTGGCAAGGTCTTGCCTGAGTTCCTCATAGTGGGAAACTAGTTTGAAATAACAGTGACACGACAAAAAATACAGTTACAAGATTGGAGCCCGACAATTCCGACCAGACTTGAAACATTACGACAGTTTTGAACTTTCCAAAGCTGTCTTGATGGGAACACGACTAAAAACCTTAATTGACTGAACAAGACTGTAACATGACTGCTACTTGTTTCATTATAAAAAGGCAGTCGTGTCGCTGTCGTGTTCAAATCGTGTAAGTGGGACCCCCGCTATACAGTAAACGTTAGAAAGTTCCTAGGTTTCATAGTTTGGTAAATATTTCATGACAATTAATGGGCTGAAGTGTGGGTAATTGCTTGAACCTGGGCTGCCGCTCTAAGCAATAGTTCCATTGCAGGTGGAGATGGGTTTTTCGGGCTCCCTGGGAGTGGTTCCTGTTACAACCTCTCCTCCATTAGGCTGACCTGGCCACAGGCCAAGGCTCATTGTGAAGCCAAGGGAGCCATGCTGTTCTGTCCGGAAACAGAATCAGAACTGACAGCTGTACGCGATTTCCTGAAAACCAGTGAGTGTTCTTTATTTCAAATATTATTGTTTTTACTTCATCTTGGATACTCAAACGTGGTATGTCGATAGCATATATGGGAAGTGTTTATAACGATGTTCTAACATTAGGTACTGTTATGTTATCATTGACTATTTTTCCATTGATGTCTAGTATTTATACTTTCATAACTCGTTAAACGTATAAATACATGTAAGTTATTGTCTTTACTTTAAAGAAAATTTATATTTCTTCTAGATTTCTTTGGAGACGAATATGTCTACGATGGCGTCACTGATGCAGCCAAAGAGGGCACGTGGGTTTGTGACGGTACAGGTCAGACAATGGTTACCACTACCGGGCCAGGGACGGGTGGACCATTCTTTCACAGTTCTCAGCCTGACAGTGTTAGCGATGATCTGGATTGTTGATTTGGAACGCGACGAATGGATTTCTTCCTTAGTGACATACACTGTACACCATCCGTCTACTTTCTCTGTGAGAAACCATAAAAGGAGTCCTAGAAACACTGGTTTCCTCCTAACCAGATTGGGTGTGGGGAAATTCGACTATGGAAAATGAACTTAATACTGTTGAAAGTTATCTGGAAGCTGAAAATGTAAATTCAATCAGAAAATGATGACAATTAAACCGATATACAACACACATTTGCGAATATTTTTTATATCATCCATATATTTTGTCAAATATTTCCTATCCCACCCCTCCTCGGATTTGCAATTCTTGCCTTCCCAGATACCATAACGTACACAGTTGACACCACAGGTGTGTGGCCACGATCTTAACCCAGATATCATAACGTACACAGTTGACACCACAGGTGTGTGGCCACGATCTTTACCCAGATATCATAACGTACACAGTTGACACCACAGGCGTGTGGCCACGATCTTTACCCAGATATCATAACGTACACAGTTGACACCACAGGTGTGTGGCCACGATCTTTACCCAGATATCATAACGTACACAGTTGACACCACAGGCGTGTGGCCACGATCTTAACCCAGATATCATAACGTACACAGTTGACACCACAGGTGTGTGGCCACGATCTTTACCCAGATATCATAACGTACACAGTTGACACCACAGGCGTGTGGCAACGATCTTTACCCAGATATCATAACGTACACAGTTGACACCACAGGCGTGTGGCCACGATCTTAACCCAGATATCATAACGTACACAGTTGACACCACAGGTGTGTGGCCACGATCTTTACCCAGATATCATAACGTACACAGTTGACACCACAGGCGTGTGGCAACGATCTTTACCCAGATATCATAACGTACACAGTTGACACCACAGGCGTGTGGCCACGATCTTAACCCAGATATCATAACGTACACAGTTGACACCACAGGTGTGTGGCCACGATCTTTACCCAGATATCATAACGTACACAGTTGACACCACAGGTGTGTGGCCACGATCTTTACCCAGATACCATAACGTACACAGTTGACACCACAGGCGTGTGGCTACGATCTTTACTAGTGATCACTGTTATCTTGGGTTGTAATTAGCCATAAAAATCAGGAAAACTCAACTTGGGCATGTATCGTTGACACATAAAGCTTGGATTAAACCAACATTTTAATAATTAATTTACCCACCTCTTGACTTCCGCACCGCAAAATGTGACTTCTAATACTTAGAAGGTCATCAACAGCCACAAAATTAATTACCAGAAGAGGTTGAAATGCATTTATGAACGCCTTAAGTTGGACTAACCGGTGGATGCAGCATCTAATTATTTGATGAAATTGAAATAACCTTTTTCTTATCGCGTAATCAATACAGCAAAGCTAAAGCCGTTTGTAACCAAAAGTGTCCGGACTTCCCAACAGCCAGAAAGTGCTACAAAAGTGCCATAGTGACATGCGTATTTTCACAACATATATTTTACTGCAACAATATTATGTCTATTTTCGTAACAGATTGTACTACAACGATACCTATCTACCGCAATGGAGTATGCGTATTTTGGTGAGAGATTTTGGAGTGCAAATAAGTAGATACTCGTGTACACGTAATCTGGGTTTTAATTAAGGATCTCAAAGCAACTAACATGTAATGTAGGAATTTCGAATTGATAAGTGTATGAGCATTGACATCAACGTATCCATACCTCTGGCGCCTAAAACAAACGCTGGCCTACCTTGGTGATAACATCTTTACCACCGCATTCCCTGGGAAATATCTGGAAAGGGAATATTAATAAGGAGAAAGCGGCTACTACCCTTCAAGTATAATACGCATCATAGCTCATTTTTCCAGAGTACCTTCGTTGGTACCTTTGTTGGGAGACGACAATATCCAGTGAAATAACCCAATGCAAGAGGTTGTGAGATAGGTGCTTATATAAATTGTTCAGGAGGGAAATCGCGCTGTTTTGCATGAGGCGCCCGCGGTTGCAAAAATAGGGCTTGTTGTAGTGTGGTTGGGGGGATCCGTGTGCCGAAACTGATGGCCGGCGCACGGATCCAAGGCCCAAATACAGGGCATCACTGGTTGCACACTCCATAATTGTGGAAATGAACTGTTTGCAATCACTTTGTATGTCCTGAGAGTAGTAGACAGGGAGTGGGCACTGTGCATGCATCATCATATTTCGCTGCCTCGCACTATGAGTCATGGATAACCTGTGTACCCCAGGATTGGCTGCCTGATGACCCCATCTCATTGGCAGCTATGTCTTACATTCTTTTACACCAACCACCCCAGCACTAATTCTAATCAGTTACGTGTATAAACTGGTTTACTTCCTAAACAATATCTTATATAAGAATACTAGTCTTTTAACCATTTTAATTTCCATGAAACTCTACGAAGAAAATCCTACTTCATAAATTTCAACCATCTGAGATTCAAAAGCTAATAGAATGACATGTAATTTCCTTGATGTTCCAGCTAAGAGCATTGCGTAGATAGTTCAGACAAATTTTAGAAACATTTTAAATGAGCAATTCTGATTTTTTTTCATTAAAGTAGCACATGGGGTTCAAACCAGGAATTCAAGAAACACCATCTTAACCCTACTCCTGAGTGGTAGCAGGTAGAAAATATCATAACCAAGCGTCCTTAGTCAACCCATATTCTATGTCATTTCAATATTTACAACTTTTCACTCAAATGACATAATCTCACTACTTGCACAGGTGCATTTAACTAGCTTACAATGGTTCTCATCACCATAACTTAAGTAAATTATCATATTAAGTAAATTACCTTGATTCAGATATTTAAGTAGTTTGATATACTGGCTAGATTTATATTTAATACATCTGACACAACTTAAAAGAGAGCCAAATCTGATTAGATAAATTAGCCATCCACGCCAATAGAATAAATCTTTTCTAAGGATAAATTCTGATTTAATACATTACTACAAGTTAATGTTCCTATTCCATACTTAAAACCCTTATAAATCCGTGAAAGGCAGTCAGTAGCGTGTCATGACTGCACGATTCCGGGATAAAGTACATGCAATAACGAGACGAGTGTACAGGCTTGGTACAGTATTTGAATTTGGCGCTAATACTACGCGGTCGATGACGTCACCAATCTTGTCAACCCCTGTCAGGTTAGCGCGAGTTGCCGGCTTCATGATAATTGTCGTGACAATAGACATTCGTATGGGACACCGGTCAAGTCTAAATAATCAGGTGTGATTGAATAGATGCCAATGTTTTGCTATACTCCCCCCACATGTGCTTGAAGGTCGGACATATTTGTGCCACTAATATTTGTCTCGCATGCACTACTTTTGAAGTTTTGTACGCTGTGAGGACTGGCCGCCGTTCGCAGCATATGGTGTGTAGGAATTTGAAGAAAAGAGTGCATGAATAAACAGGCGCGCCTGACACGGACATGGGAACCTTTCCATTGAAAAAAAGTGCAAGCCCTGCTAATCTAATACTACATGTTATAAATGTGTGTTTTCTGGTATCCGCTTTCTTTCAGGGCAGATATAGTGAGCCACGTGACCTGGCTAGAAATGATGGCGATTTCCCAACTAGTCTAATCCACTTGCTGAGGGTGCCAGTTTCAGAGTTTGCTAATAAGGGAACGGGTTGCAGCCGTATCTAAAGGCACTAAGCGTCCACGGTAGTTCCAAGATTGAATTGGATACAGCTCGAATCAAGTGAAAACGGTTACCAATGAACTTTGATTAGTTTTTGGTGGTTTCTGCAGTATGCGTTTTCCTCAACCATGAAGAACTGACAAGTCGAGATTTAACCTATTATGACAGAAAGGTATGTATAAACGAAATACTTCAAAGTCACTCCACTCCACCTCGACAGCATATAACACTATGGCAGTGGCTTGCGTATTGGAAAACGCTTTGTTTCTGTTACTGCAAGTAATGTGTACCGATCACAAATGTTCTTATTTTGTGAAAAGAAAATCTATAATTGAAACTAGGCACTTTTCGTTGTAAAGGGTATTTGTATACATAATAAACAAAAATATCAAGCACGTCCTCATAAATGAGTGATAAAGTATTGATATCAAAATCTAATCTAGACAATAACTATTTTTTTCGTTTTACATAAAATAAATGTGCCACATACACTTTATCATTTTGCATTATACCATCTAGTATATAGTTGATGAAAATGTAATAACATTTTTGGTTTCTAAATTATTCTCTAGCTGAATTACTGCCAAGAGTTTAATGCATGATTAAAGCACCCTGTGTCTAGTATACTTATTTCAACGTATCTATCCATAGTATTACCCCTGCACACGTTTAGTGTATTTGAACCTTAATTCACAATGCTAATTAAATGCTTTTATGGAATACATGCATATTTGATGAAAGCACAGGTCAATCTTTTTCTGGTATATTTACATGATCCAAACATCAGAACAAATCAGATAACGAAGATGCGATATGAAGGATACCATAAGTCGATTGTCTATTACGTTAGGAAATGAGAGTATTAATTGTGTTTATGTAGAAATCTTCTATTGAAGCCATCTTTGGTGCTCAGTGATTAAAGTGGCCATGACATTCTAATCTAACGATAGCTCTATGGGCGAATGAAGTGGTGTTTAAAGAGTAAAGCAGTTTATTGGGTCTAATATGGTAGGTTTCCCTCTAAGAAACGACGTAATAGAATAATACCGTATATCTGGGTTTTTTGGAGGTAATCTAATTTTGGCCTATTTTGGCTCTCCATCTTGAAGAGCCAAAATTAATAAAAGCCAAGAATGCATACCTTGAACACCCCGACTTCAACCCTGAGCTCAGGTTGTGTTGAGCTTAGTTTCTAGTGTGGACACCAGATGCCAGTCACTGCATGGCATGTAATGTGAGGTAATCTATTTAAAGTAACTAGCTGTCCACTGCAGTATTGTTATGCAAATTACAGTGTGTCACTGGCCTAAGTGGCATGCTTCATGATTACAATCAAAAATCTCAGCAGCATGTTATGTATAGTTTGTTTAGGAAAACACATGTACAGT
>OZ012691.1:2460698-2498198 GCA_963942565.1 Maea johnstoni | reverse complement strand
AATGATGCCTGCAACTCATTTACCTACAACCGTCGCAGTGGACTTTGTCAGTTATCCACTGGTTTGGAAAAGAACTGCAATTTGCTGACAAATGAGGCAGATTCCCAATATTTCACAGTGGTAAGTAAAGCTACTTCTTCTGTATTGCTTTGTGGTGCTATGCTAACTAGTCAATCTCTAGACTACATGGGAGATTTTGAACAAACAAAATTGAGAATCAAGCTGATATCCCGAAGAGCCTCCAATCAGTGCGCGATTGCCTACTACTAAGAAATGGCTTAATTCTAATGGATCTGTTGTTATAGAATACACGTGAACATCTTTTTCCAAAAGGATTTGTCGTGCCATTTCGTATTGATGATTGATGTTATAGATAAGAGCAAACAGAACAGTTCCTTGCTAGGCCTTTCGAAAGAGGAATTGGAGCAGATTGTTTCAAATCTTCAGGGTATCTAAATCTTTGCCTCGAAAGCTCTTAAAAACTGAAAAAGAGATAGAAATTAGTTAAGTATTCTTTACTGTACATCATCCATAAAGGAAAAGGCTGGCGGTTTTTATTGATTAATCTTGTCGCGTACGATACAATGTAGCTTTATAGCGGCGTAATCAATGCTGTTCCATCCCTGTTCGCCCAGTGGAGGTTACAGGTGGATCAGCGAGCTGCGGTTTTGATTTGCTATGATCTAAGTCACTGTTGTGTGAGGAGGTGAATAAAAATGATTTAAAAATAAAAAAAGTCACTGTTGGTACCGGTGAAAAAATCCAATCCCACAATATCCACATGTGAAAGGGCCGGTTGCGAAAGGGTCCATGTATAAAAGGAACATGTTTATTATTCAAAGTACCGAAGTAATTCGTTTACAATACTAGTATTTCGGAAGTTAAAGTTGTAGATGATGTTGATGATATACTATCAAAAATGATGGCTGCGTGACGCCATCATGCATGCCTTTGATGACATATCTTTTTCGGATCTTAGATCTTAGATATTGAGTTAACATATGTAATCCACGAAATCCAAAAAGGATAAGTGAATAAAAGTCACATGTTTGTGTTATGTTTCCAATGTAGCAATCTTGGGAAGAGTTGTTTAACCCCATAAAAGCTCTCAGAAATAATCTTCAAGCCGTAAAATCTTCCAAGAAGGCTTTCAGTTTGCTGTAGCGCTTAACTAGCCGTACAGATAATTTATGTGACTGGTATTTCTATAAAGTAAAAAAAAATATTCATTCAGTTCAAGACTGAATTGAAATGGGAACTATTTCAATATTTAATTACTTTTTGAATCGGAAAGGACACACTAGTCAGTCAAGTGGATGGATTGGAGTGAAGACTGCCTCAAATTCGTTGATTAATTTCTGATTTATACGTAGAAAAAGACTATTGAAGCCGTAACACACAAACAAAGAAACTACTATAAAAACCAATTCATTTGTATATATTTCAGTTGACACCTGGCTGTGTAGGTCCTTCACGCCAGTCCTCTGGAAGAAACAACTGTACATGTAGTCCAGGTTACTATGGAAGCAACTGTGAGATACACTGTGAGTTCAACCACAAATAATCTATGTATGTAAAATCATCATTGTTATCAAAAGTGACATAGGCCCAGAATACAAACTTCTAGAGGAACTCTTGATTATGAATACCTTAGATTAGAAGGGATTGAAATTATGCGTGAGTAATTATTTCAACCTAAAGTTATCCCTTGATTTGAATATGATGACATGTTGCTCAGGCATTAGTAATTGTTGTTACATCACTGATACATAATGTGAAATGTGATAGAATTTTGCTTATGTATAAGTAAATGTTTTATATGAGAAAAATCAAATTCTCTCCAGAATGTTTCATAATGTGTTGATCGTTTTCGTCTATAGCTTAGATATTTTGACCAAGTTGGTGGAAATCAAAATTTTCCAAGAGACTCGTCAAAAGGCTTCAATTGAACAGCGCTTGAATTTGAGCCAATTATGAGAATTTTCCAAGCATTCATAATTTGTTAAAATGACAGAATTGTTGCATTTAGGCAGTGTGAGTAATTGTTTGAAACCTGAGCCGCTGATTTAAGCAATGGGTTTTTCGGGCTCCCTGGGAGTGGTTCCTGTTACCACCTCTCCTCCATTCAGCTGCCCTTTAACCAGGCCAAGGCTGATTGTGAAGCTAAGGGAGCCATGCTGTTCTGTCCCGAAACAGAAGCAGAACTGACAATTGTACGCAATTTCCTGAAAACGAGTGAGTATTCTTTATTTGAAATAGTATTTTCTTTACTTCATGTTGCATGGTCAAACGTGGTTTACTTATAGACGTGTTGTTAACAATGTACTAACATTGAGTGCTGTTATGTTATCATTGACTATTTTTTCCATTGATTTCTGGCATTAATACTTTTATTATTTAGTAAAAGAAATTTATATTTTTTCTAGAGTTCTCTGGAGACGAATATGTCTACTATGGCGTCACTGATGCAGCCAACGAGGGCACGTGGGTTTGTGAGGGTACAGGGCAGACAATAGCGACGGCTACCGGGCCAGGGACAGGTGGACCATTGTTTGACAGTTCCCAGCCTGACAGCCACGGCGGTGATCAGGATTGCGGATTTGGAAGGCCAGCAATTGATTTTCTTCTCGGTGACTTTCATTGTACACACTCCAGCTACTTTCTCTGTGAGAAACCATGAAGAGGAGTCCTAGAAGCAACTGTTTCCTCCTAACCAGATCAAATGAAATTACATAATTTAATATATATATATATATATATATATATATATATATATATATATATGTATATGTATATGTATATGTATATATATATATATATATATATATATATATATATATATATATATATATATATATATATATATATATATATATACATATATATACATAGCCCATCAGTGAGCAGGGTAAGACACCAACTATTACACAAACACTCCTGTAGGCTTGCACACACTTCCTTGGCTCTTTTATCTATTTTGAATTCCATCGATTCATAGTCGCTTCAAACATGCATTTTAGAGTATTAATTGGTATGCGTGAAATCTGGTAAACTGATAGCTAGGAGTTGATTTGTATTGTATCTTTTCCAATTATGTTCTAAAGTTATGCAGTGTAGTTGTCCCCTGTATATAAATGTGGAATTGAATACTGTTAAAACATTATGCATATTTTTTTGGTTTTCTATGCCCAAAATTTCACACCGATTGTATTCCTCATCAAAAGAGCTTTAGGCAATATAGACTTTGTATAGCCAGTAATGTCATTTAAAGGCCAAGGATAAAAGGCAAGCACTTGAATCCTGGCCAAATAAGTTTCTGATAGTCTATTCATCAATGTTTATAACACACGCGCAAGTCAGCGCCGTCTTTCGGCATTTATAAATTCCATTTCCTTGCTATTTGAAAAACAAAGCTATAATGGACAGGACCATTTGCTCTAAGGCCGCGGACACCTGACTCTAACCGAAAGAGTGCTCACGAACTTTCAAATCAGATTATGTTATACTCTAGTAGCTACAGCGGCACTAACAGAAGTATTTACAAAGATACCAGATAAAAAGTTTGATTATGCGTGCACCCTTAAACTCATATTAAAACACTCTTGCACAGCTGGTTACTGTTAATATTGATTGTCAGCTGCTTGTGTTTTCTATTGCTGAGTGCAACAGGTCGTAGATCGATTGGTTTCATATATTTTGCACGTAGAAAAGTAGTATGCAAAAATAAGAATATGAGGAATATATTGCTCCTTATTTTGTCAAAGTCCCTTTGAGGTTAAACGTGAGGATATTTTATTTTATGTTACACTGTATAGAGGATATCATTACCATCAGCATATCAATGTCTTTTCTTGCGTTTATTGAAATATCAATTTCGAGCCAAAAGAATGAATCCAACGGATAAAGTGAAGCATCTCACATGATCGGAAAACCCTTAATGCGATAAATTACAGCAAGGGTCTTATCGAAATGACTATATCAAGATATTAGATAACTGTGGTGGAAAATTCAAACACTAATGCTTAGGGACATAAGAGGACACTGCTTTGCATCTCATAACATACTTCTTGTAGCAAATATTTGTGTTCATTGATATACGCTGTGATATTACAGAAACCGACATAACAAGCTACATTTCTCGTTTCTCGTATCTTCCTTATTAGAGTACAAATACATCTAATTACGCAGAACTCAAACTTTCGTCCTCCTGTTCATGTATTCTCATTTATAACATAGTAGAGACATATTAGGTACAAGTGTATTAGCCAATAGTATAGTATTTTATTGACTGATGAAATGAAATACATATACACAAGAAAACAAGACGTGATTGACAAACAATAAATAACCAAAGAACATATAAAAATACTAAAGCCACATGTAGTGGCGAAACGAAAAATTATAAAGTAACCAAAAGCATTCTGTACAGTTATGGATACTAACATAAATAAAAGGAAAAAGGACTGCAAAACCTTTTTTAATTTCGAAAGCGACAAGACTGAGGGTATTGTCAGAAACAAAACACACTACACTCGCATGGTTTAAATATATATATTTAAATATATATATAACATCTAACTTGTGTTCTCGTCACGTATTAGGTTTACTCGTATAAGACTAAGCACACGGACTAATACTTAAACAATGTATGTTCCCTCTTTGTATTCTTCCCTTGTTTAAAAATAAAGACGTAACACATAATCCTTCACCCAAGTGTCGTGTCTTCAGTTTGTATCATGGGTATCCAGTACTCTTACCATATCTTTATTTTAATCTATTACATTCTTCAAAAGGCACCAGGAAGTAAATTTCAGCAGAGAAGTTCTACTTATATTTACGAAGAGTGGGAAGCCCTAATAGCCAGGTGGTCCAGGCAGTTGCCGCTGGTTACTAGTTATCGCTATTTCTCACCAATGTCATAGGTGCCGAGTTAGAATACGGTTAAACACATATTAGGATGTTGCCACTGACGTGTGGTTAGTCACTGGTTTTCCCCGGGCACTGCTATTCTGCTCGTCTAGGAATGGCACGAATAGTTGCAAACGTCAATGGGGCTTTTCTGAATTGAATAAACATGCCGAAAATTACAAGATTACCAGTTCTGTACTTGTAATATTAAGATCAATAAATATCATTCAAATTAGCGAGCATCTCGATTTGAATAATTGAATTTATGAATCTGGCCATTTGCGTAGGGCTATAACATGCAATTTTATACTCGCGTTATTATACAGGATATAGTAACTTTATCCCCCACGTTGGCAGCTTTAACCTGCAAATATATTATGTGTGTGTGTAAGTGTGTGTGTGTGTGTGTGTGTGTGTGCCAGGGTCGTTATAGACCAAGCAAAGCTGAATATTTACTCTTTGACTAGGGATTAGCTAATTGCCACGAGATGGCACCATCATGTAGTTGCACTAACCGAGCTACATAGTGCAATTTTAAAATCCAATTCATGAGCGGTATTCTGAAATCCCCTTCAGAAAAGCTTTCGAAAGCATAACTAAATTATTGTGACCCATATCTCATTTACTATAAGGGTTTAGAAAGGATCAATACCACCATAGTTGAAACTTAATAAACTGACATAAAAAGATGTTTCAAAGAATTACTGTGTAATAAAAAGAATGATTATTATTAAGTATAAGTATTGTCAATATTAACAAACATACTGATGTGTGGGGGACGCCAAGAAAAGAGGGATGCCATTGTGAATGGTTGTTAGCATTGGTCATCTGTTTAGAAACCTATCAATGTATCAGCATTTTTCCGTGTATTTTGCATGTATTTTACCTAAGTTGTATTTTAAACCTTAATAAACATCAATCAATCATCACTGCCTGGGTGCAAATCATGTAAGGCATGTGAGAAGGTTTTCTGTAGCTTCAGGTTAGACGGTCGTCTTCCCGAGGTTCTCCAGTTTATTCCAACCCCTAAGCTTTTAGTAACAATTTAGCTTAAATATGACAAAAATTAATGCTGAGCTGTGCTGTTTCATACAAAAAAGGTTACGGGAAGCTCTTGACTAGCAAATACATATCTTTATCTTGATATTTCTCTACGTGCCATTGGTCTCGTCATAAACAACTATACTCTCTTGCAAAAAGGTTGTGTGCATGTGCGTATTTATACATTTTAGAATGGTAGCATGGGGGAAGATCTCTTCACCAACATATGGAATAGCTCAGTGCATTACATTCACTAGAATATTGACAGAGAACACCACGGGAAATGCTTTTGCGCATGCGCATATTTGTATATTAGATATATACGGAGGGTGTGGCATATACCTGAATGACAGCATGCACAGTATATTTCTTTACATGTTACCAAGGATACCTGGTAAACAAAGGCTATGGTGCAGCGCTGTGCGCATGTGCATGCTTACACGACACGTCTACGGATCACGATAAGCACCATGCATATCCCTTTTAATAACAGATAGTTAGCGACTTTGGTCTGATATACGTGTTGCTAGACAATTCACCCAGAGCTGAGTAACAAAAGTGTTCGACAACTGTTTAGTCATAACGTTAAGTGTGTAAACTGTGTTGAGATATTGAACTCAGATAGCAATGAAGCGAGGACAGATATCAGTTAGATGTCTTGCAATGCCACTTGCATGCGGCGTTCTTATTCTCATAATGGCTGTTTACTTTGAATTTGCTGTTGCCAATTTGCTTTTGGAGTCACCCTGTGGGACGAACAAGGCTTACAGTCAGAATCCCATTGGTAGCGCCAAAACAGACATGATCAGGACAGAATGTGCACTTCTGTGCGAGGCAAATGATGCTTGCAACTCATTCATTTATAACCGTCGCAGTGGACTTTGTCAGTTGTCAACTGGTATGGAAAAGAACTGCAATTTGCTGACAGACGAGGCAGATTCCCAGTATTTCACAGTTGTAAGTAAAGCTACTCTTTCTGTATTACTTAGGGACGATATGTTGACCAGTCTGTTCCCAGAACACATGGGAGATTATGAACAAACATGATAGAGAGTCAAGCTAAATACAAAGGTACTCAAATCAACGTGCGATTGTCAACTACTTAGAAATGGTTCAATTCTAAAGGTACACCTAGTGGATCTGATAAAATGTATGTGAACACCCAAAAAAATGTGTTTAATCGATTCTGTGCAGAGCTTAGTTTATTCATGAGAAATATTTGAATTGCTTTTTGATTTTTCTAAAAGCATGTGTTTTGCCATTTCGCATTAATACTACAAATGCGGGCAAACAGAGCAGTTCTTTACAGGGCCATACGACAAAAATTGGGGCAGATTGTTTTTAGTCTTCAGGGTATCTAATTCTTTGCCTGAGAAGCTCTAAAAACTGAAAAAGAAATAGAGAATTAGTTTAGTATTATTTACAGTGCTTTTATTGATTAATCTGGTCATGTATGATATAATGTAGCTTCATAGCGGAGGAATCAATGCTCTTCCATGCCTATTCACCCAGCGGAGATCACAGGTATATCAGCAAGCTTGGGTCTGGATTTGCTAAAAGATATGTCATTGCTGGTATCGGTGAAAATGATCAATCTCACAACATCCATTCTATGTAGAAAAGGACCATGTTTATCAATGTATTGAAATCTATTTAGTAATGAGATTTCAGCGTTTTGGTAGTTAATAAGATAATTTTGATGATATGTGGTGGAACAGTGTGTATTGATAAGAATGGTTGCGTAAAGGCATCATGCATGCTTTCGGCACCGTTCATGAAATGGCAAAAAGGAGAAGTCAATGAATAACGTGTGTCTATCATCTAAGATTCCTAAATATACCAATCTTGAGGGGTATGAATCTTTATAAATTCTGTCAGACATAACAATCTACAAGCTGAAAAATCACCCTCAACGTCAATTAATTAATTTCTGATTTCTACGTAGAAAACGGCTAGTACACCCATCATAATCACACAAAGATGATACGTTTAAAAGCAATACCTTTGTATATATTTCAGTTGACACCTCGCTGTGTAGGTCCTTCACGCCAGTCCCTTGGAGGAAACAACTGTGCATGTAGTCCAGGTTACTATGGAAGCAACTGTGAGATACACTGTGAGTATAACCAAGACTATTCTACGTAAATATCTGTGGTTAATTTTGAAATAAGTATTTTCAGTGTAGATTATGAAACAATCAATTTAGTAAGTACATCAAATGCCTGTGCGCATCATCTTTGATATTTTGGCTAAATTTTGATTTCATTCCTGGTTGAACAACAATCAATTGATGTTTCTTTGTCAAACATTACTATTCAAATTCACAAATACTCTTACCAGTAGTATACAAAAATATCATTTCAATAATCATAATTTCTGGAAATGATCTCACAAGAGTATATAACCCTTGAATATTCCTACATTATCAAAAAGATTTACGAAAGCACCTATTAGTGACATGGTCATCCTTGAATAAGGAAACAAAGTTTAAAAGATATCATTGTAATCAAAAGGAAATTTTAAAAGTGAATATTCTGTCTATAATATGTTTGATAATATGTTAATCTCTCTGGTCCATGACTTCTTTTTTTGATGAAGTTGGCGGATATCAATTTTCTTTTAAAAGGCTTGTCAAAAGGCTTAACTAATTTCTGTTTGAATTAGAGTAAATCTTAACTTCATATTTTGTTAAATATTTTATGACGTTGAGATGAAGTGTGAGTAATTGTTTGAAACTGGGTTGTCGCTAAGAGCAATGATTCTTTTGCAGGTGGAGATGGGTTTTTCGGGCTCCCTGGGAGTGGTTCCTGTTACAACCTTTCCTCCATTAAGCTGACTTGGCCACAGGCCAAGGCTGACTGTGAAGCTAAGGGAGCCATGCTGTTCTGTCCAGAAACAGAAGAGGGGTTCACAGTCGTACGCAATTTCCTGAAAAACAGTGAGTGTTCTTTATTTTAAATATTATTATTTAACTTCATGTTGCATGCTGAAATGTGGTATGGTGATAGCATATATTCGAAGGGTTTTCAACGATGTACTAACATAGAGTACTCTTATGTTATCATTGACTATTCTTTCATCCATTGGTTTCTGGCATTTATACTTTTATAATTCAGTAAAAGTAGAAAAACATGTAAGTTATTGTCTTTTCGTATAAGGAAATTTATATTTCTTCTAGAGTTCTTCGGAGGTGAAATGAGTAAAGTTATGTCATCATTAACTATTTCTTCAATTGATTTACAGCATTCATACTTTGATAAGTAGCAAGACATGTAATTTGTTGTCTTTTCTTTGACGAAAGTTTATATTCATTCTAGAGATCTTTGGAACGGAAGGTGTCGTTTATGGCGTCACTGATGCAGCTAACGAGGGCACATGGGTTTGTGAGGGTACAGGGCAGACAATAGCGACTGCTACCGGGCCAGGGACAGGTGGACCATTGTTTGACAGTTCCCAGCCTAACAGCTACGGCGGTGAACAGGATTGTGCATATGGAAGGCCATCAAGTGATTTCCTTCTTGATGACATACAATGTGCACATCCGAGATACTTTCTCTGTGAGAAACCATGAAAAGAAGTCCTCAAAACCAAATGAGTCCTAGAAACAACCGTTTCCTCATAACCAGATGAAATGCAATTAGGCCCTTAGTAAGCAGTAAAGACAACCGCTATTGCAAACAAAACACACACTCCTATGCGCTTGCGCACAAACAGAAAACTTCCTTGGCTCTTTTCTCTTTATTGAGTTCCATCAAATCATGGTTGCTTCAAACAGGTATTTTGGAGTAGTAATTGGTATGTGTGAAATGCAGTAAATTAATAAGTGGATTTGTATATCCTTTTTCAATTATGTTCTCAGGTTATGCAATCTGAAAAAAGATCTCCCGTATATAAATGTGGAATTGAATTCCATTACAAACATTATGCATATTCTTTTGGTTTTCTATCCCTAAAATCTTCCTTGGTATACCTTTTTAGTATAGTACTTTTGATTGTATTCTTCATCAAAAGAACTTTCAGGGAATATATACTTCGTATCGCCAGTAATGTCAAATAAAGGCAGAGGAAAATAAAGGCTGAGGATAGAAGAAAATATAAGTCAATGAAATTAACCCCACATCCTACCTGGATTGTCAATATTTACGTTTGGCTACTTTTGAAATAACTTAAAAATATAAGCAACAATTACATATCAGGAATGTAAAACATAGATACATGTGCTGTGTTGAAAATACAATATTTCCCTGAAAAGAGATTTTATAATGAACTCTGAAATAGCCTGTGGCCATGGCGCCCTTATGATAATATGTCACCTGAACTGCTAGAATGACTTTAACAGGGCATCAGGTATTGATTTGAACCTTAGACCTTAATGATCTCCCTGTTGAAATTTAAATCCTAATCCAAAAAGGAAATTCAATATGGCCGACAGAGTAATGCGGCTGTTGCTAATAAAGGATTCTCTGCAAATTATGGCTTACCTTTCAGTGACTCGACATGTTTCAAAACTTTTAAAGTATTTTTCAACCTGATCAGATAGCTGATGGCCATCGTTTACCAATACCTTGGTTTCAAATCTGGGCGGCGGCATATAGGTAATAGCAGTTGTGTCTTTTCGTGCGTTTATTGAAAAATCAATTTCGAGCCAAAAGAATGGATTCCAGCGAATACTTAAATAGCACAAAAAAAACACACATTATGCTATAAGTAACACATATCATTTATCTGGATGAGTATATTCATGTTGCTGTTTCTCACCAGCTAAAGCATATAATGTATATATATATATATATATATATATATATATATATATATATATATATATATATATATATATATATATATATATATATATATATATATTTATATATATATATATATATATATATATATATATATATATATATATACATATATATATACATATATATATATATATACATATATATATATATATATATATATATATATATATATATATATATATATATATATATATATATATATATATATATATATATATATATATATATATGTATATATATACATATGTATACATATATATATATATGTATACATATATATATATATATATATATATATATATATATATATATATATATATATATATATATATATATATATATATATATATATATATATATATATATGTATACATATATGTATATATATATATAAAACCTATCTTCATAATACCTGTTCTCCATCCAATCCAATATATATTGTCCTATTGCAAATTGTTAGGTTTTATGTTGTCCCTGTTTATTATTTGTCAGTAATCAGAAAAGAAAAAATGGCAGTAAAACGCCTGTACTTGTATTAGTATCCTACACTATGGAAACGCAGGCAGGTGTTTTCACAGAAATGTCTAATTGAACTTCTGTTGGTTATGTTTTTGCACTCTTGCTACATAAGTACTTGTCATTAAATTACTTGTACGGGTTCCTATACTTTACTCGGTTCAAGTGATATTAAAAGCAGTAAAGAGAAGGTCACACTTAAATAGACTTCAACCCAACAGCTAGTGACTGTATCAGGGAACGCTGCTTCCTTGCCTATAGAGCAGTCATGATAGGATAGTGGCCTTTTGCAATTGGACATTTGTATTTGCATGCAAATACTTATTTACTAGTTTTTGTTTACGTCTAGATTCCAGAATTTTGAAAAGATATCAAAATTGAAAACAAATTGTGATACCAAGCAAGTCCAACAGGTGATATTTGGTTTCCAATACCTGATACCCATTGTTAAATGAGAACATGTTTTGTGAAAGCGACGTAAACTTTAGTTCCTGCCTTCCCTTTTTTGATTTGGATTTAGAAATTTGTATTCGTCACGCCTTTTTAGCAATTTAAAGGCAAATTCAGGACTAGCCAGTTGATAATGAAGGAAGAAATAGAGACTGAAGACAAGGTATTTGTTTTTGAAGAATAAGTCGTTCAGCACATACATGAAAAATGCATTGTCTGACATAGTTCTAAGATGTAGCTCCGAAAGCTCTGTATGCATTTAGCGCGAACACTTGAAAGTTTTAATTACTATAAAAATGTAAAACCTACATTCATATCCATGTTAATATGTATTGTTATAATTGAAACAAAAAATCAAGTGAAAAAGCAAACACAATCAGCAGAAAACCTTTTGAATGTTCATTTTATTGAGAGTTGGCTTTTCACTTTTAATGGACTAAAGATTTTTGACATACCATCACCAGTGTTTTGCGTTTGGTGTTCCACACAGCGTTTTGATTTGTACGGGCTCTGAAGGGAAACTATATATGTGAGGATGGGATTGTCATTTATCTTCTCTGTTCAAACCAATACAGTATGTTAGTGCATTCATACAGAGTTTTCAATTGATGCTCAATTGATTATTAACCAAGGACAGTCAAATTTAAAAATTCAGAAGGGCAGATCATTACAAAGGAAAAGGGAAGAACATATGTCTCAATTCTTTTCGTATATGCTGATACGGAACAGAATGTATTTGCAAAAGTACCCTCCTAATATGGGGTGATAAATGTGGAAGGTAAAATACTGAAAAAGCATGCATAGCATTTTTAAATGGAGCACCTCTCCACAATTATGGACCGGGGAAAATCACGATTTTGGTCTGTTTACACAAAAGCGCATACCCACAATTTTGGAATGTGGTCCATTAAAGTTTCTGAAATCTGGATTCTAATCTTTTCGTCATTCGATTTATATAAGCATATCTTTTGAAATGTATTCTGGCCTACGTCCTCATACCACACACACGCACACTCACACACAGACTGGTTGTGCTGATAATTATGGATATTTACTTTTGAATTGGGCAGATGGTCAAAGAGGAGGCTGCTAAGGATGTACTTTGGATCGAAGACGAAGTATGGTGCATGTGAAAATACGTTATTAAGCAAAATGCAAGGGTAGGCCTAAGGCTTTCTAAAAGTATTACCAACAGCTCACTACGCAATTAGTGCTCATGACATATGATATGTATACAAGGCTGTTCTAATCAGGGTAAAAGTACAGAAACTACTTATATATTCATAGCAATACATGTAGCGATAATAATAATAAGTAAAAATACAAAACCTATCGTCATGATAACAGACCCCATTCATTGACCTATTTAACATATTATGTTTTGACATTGCTCCTGCCGATGCTTTATCCTAAATACTTATCTCAGAAAAGATGTAATGGCACTACTTAATGGAAAGGCAGACAGGTGTTTCCGCAGAAGTGTATAGTTTATTTCCAGTTGTTTATCGCTTGTACACTTGTTACATAAAATCCTGCCTTCGATATGTTAAAGGTTATTACACCATGTTTCAATTTCAGTGAGATCAAAAGCAGTTTTGAGAAAGTCAAAGTAGAATTGGCTTAAAACCAAGAATATATGCGAAGGCAGGAACTATTTTTCAATGCAATATCAAGAGTGCCGCATTTTACCTGACCTAAAATTGAGATTAGACTTTTCTTTATACTCCCTTTTCTTGTCACTCAGAGGCAACATCGTGACTAAACAGTTGATGTAGAGGATTATAGATAAAACCTCTGCCTTATACTTAGTCACTGGCAACTTTCTGACACACCTCGAGTCGATTCGAGCCCCGGGCAGTGGTTCCTACCAAATAATACCTATGACCAATACCCAGAGCAGGTAAGAAAAAGAACTCAAAGTTTCACAGGTTATGATAGATTATCCATTAAAATAGAATCAAAAACGTCACATAAACGTCACATATTATAAATACAATTAGCCAGAAAACTTACAAGAGTATTGCAAGCTTTTGGTCCAAACTAAATCCCATATTGTGATGTCTACCATATCTGAATTTCGGACTGAACAGTATATGATTAGAAAAGAATAAAAATCGATTTTTGATATTCTATTGTGGCCATCTGTCTTTAAATGAATAAATAGCTTGCCACAGTGCTTATCTGTGTATGCCTTACCTTTACCCTGTAAGAGTTCGTTTTTATAGATTGGACTATGTATGCAATATTGACTGGAGGAAAAGTGTCATTGGCTATTAAGGATTATGCCATTAAGTAATGCAGAATCTCTACCACATGTTTGATATGAATTTGACGCATAACGCATTTGACAGGTATACATGAATGCTATAATTAAAAGTAAATAGAAAAGCTTCTACCATATCCATTGTGATGTATGGATTCATTATTATAAGCAGAAGTACAATACATGTTGTCATAATTGAAGTATCCTGTCTGTTACTCGTTGATATATTACGCATTGTTTATTGCATCGTTATCCCTCTTGGTAAGCCTTTATCGCAGAAAGTAGTCAGAAATGAAACAATAGCTTTTCGAAGTTCCACAGATATCCCATACAATGGGAAATGTAGACAGCTGTCTCCTAGGTAACACTTCCAGTTGTGTATCCCTCATGCAGTTAACATACGTCATTAAGCAGTGATAGGCCTAAAATATTCGAAATGTAGTACTAAAAGCTCCAAACGCAATTAGCGCTTACAACATATGATTCATATACCGAAAGGTTTTATAGATGAATGACCCGGGTTCAGTAGAAATACAAAAACTGCATTCATATTAAATATTTGCAGCTTTAATTACAATTTAAAGTACAAAAACTATTATCTTGATTAGAGTAGCCCATTCCGTTATCCATGTCTTATTACACAATGTGTTGTTTGGTTTAAAATTGTTCATGGTAAACCTTTACATATATCTAAGCAATTGATCAAAACCATTTGAATTTCAAAAGCTGTACTTATATTATTATTCTACATTACTGAAATGTAGAGAGGTGTTTCTTCAGAAATATCTCGTTTATTTTCATCTGTTCATCCTAGTACACTTGTTAGTAATCACTTGTGTATGGGTTATCATACAGTTTCCAAGTTTCAGTGAAACACAAGCAGTCCAGAAAAGTCAGAGTGGAGTAAAGTAGGCTTCAAACCAAGAATATTTGCGAAAGCAGGCCCTTGTTTCTCAATGTAATAAAGATTTAAGCATAACTGAAATTTGGAATCTTGTTTATCATTATTTATCCAATCACTTTGAAGGAAAACCACGACAAACTAGTTATAATCCTATATAGAGTAATTAGATATAAGGGATATTATATACAGCACAACTTCAGAGGCGTCTTTGTAGGTAGTACCTCGGGTGGCAGCCTACCTGACCAAAACCCTTGAGTAATACATTTGTGCTATTGAGTCAATCTAACACTAAACCAGTAGGTGGTGCAGGTGACAGAAAATGGCTTTACCTAGCGGTTTGAGAAAGGCATTTGTGCATCCCAGCAGATATATCTGTGATTAAGTGCAAACCAGCTTTGGAGTCACGACCAGAGGGTCAATGTGCAGCTAACCTTCTGGTAAGTTCCCTAAATTTCCTGAATAGGCAGCTTGCACATACTGAAGGTGCGACAAGCTACTGCTTTTATTAGCTGGGCACTTCTCATTAGCATTACACACCAGTTCAAGAGAGCCTTTTCACTGCCATAATTTATGAAACCGTATTCAGATAAGTATTTTGAGAATTATCTAAATTGATCTAAATCAGAGGATAGTGAACGACTCCATGTTATGGAATATTTGAAAGAGGTACACTACAACTATACTACTAAATATGAAAGGAATTCTCCGGAACTAGGCGACATACGTAAACTTCCTGTAAAATACATCTATTTGATATTATGATCGGGAAAACCCTTATGCGACGAATTACACACAGCAAGGGTCCTATCTAAATGAATGCATTAAACTTATATAGAGAGTCATTTCTAACTGTAGTGGCAATTCATACGCTATGCCTAGGGAGATGAGAGGGCACTAGTTTTGCATCTAAAAACAGACATTTAGTAGAAGATATTTTCATGTGGTTATTGATCTACGCTGTGGTATTACAGGAACAGACCTAAAAATCTACATTTCCCCCCAAATTCCCGTTCATTCGGATCTTTATTAATGTATTAGAATAAAAATGCATTCATCAACACTGAATTCAAACTTTCGACCTCTTGTATCTTCATTTGTATCAAAGTAGAGACATATTAGTTGCTATTTCATGTGTTATTTTTCGTTCATATCCACATGTATATTAGCCAGTATAGAACAGTATAACATTTGAAACATGTACGTTCCCTTCCTTTTTATCTTCCCTCGTTGAATAAATAAAGACGTAACACGTAATCCTTCACCCAATTGTTCTGCCTTCAATTTGTATCATGGGCATCCAGTACTCTTCCAATATCTTTATTCTAATCCATTTAAGTCTTCAAAAGGCACCTGGAAGTAAATTTTTCAACGTAAGTTATACTTATATTTACGAGGGGTGGGATGCCCCAAATGCCAGGTGGTCCAGGAAGTTGCCGCTGGTCACTCTTTTTTGCTTTTCCTCACCAATGTCAAAAGTCCCGAGTTCAAATCTGGCGAAAGACATATATTTATTATAAGAACCCTGCCATTGACCTATGATTAATCTCTTGTTTTCACCTGTACTGCTAATTTTCTCAAATAGGAAAAGCACGAAAAGATGCATATGTCAATGGGACCTTTCTAAATTGAATAAACATGCCGTTATTTACTTGTAATATTAAGATCCTCAAATATTATTCAAATTATCAGGCGTTTCGATTTGAATAATTGATTTTATTAATCTGGTCATTTGCATGGGGCTATAAAATCTAATATGTGCGACGAATAAGTGGAAAACAATCCAAGATGCAATTTTATACACGCGTTATTTCACAGGATACAACACATTCAAATAGATACTTGGTCGATATTGTACACATCGTAGTAACTTAATCCGCCATGTTGTCAGCTTCAACATGCAAATATCTTTTCTCTATGTGCGTATTCGCAGTTTTTTAGTCTAGCTAATTGCCACCAGATGGCATCATCATATAGTTCTAAATACCTTCTCTCTATGTGCGAATGTACGTTATAGGCCAATCAAAGCTTAATATGTACTCTCTGACAAGGGAATGAACATTTTTAGCATTCTTTTAGTTTAGCTAATTGCCACCAGCTAGCACCATCATGTAGTTGCACGAGCCCTACAACATACTGAGGGCAATTTTAAATTCAAATACAAGCGCGGTATTCTGAAATCTCCTTCAGAAAGCTTTCGAAAGAATTACTGAATTATTGTGGCGCATGTCGCATTTACTATAAGGGTTTGGAAATGATCAATACCAACATAGTTGAAACATAATAAACCGACATAAAAAAGATGTTTCAAAGAATTACCGTGTAATAAAAAAGAATGATTATCATTAAGTATAAGTATTTGTAATTCAAGCTTTCATATTCCAATATGAACAAACATACTGATGTGTGAGGGACGCCAAGAAAAGAGGGATGCCATTGTGAATGGGTGTTACCATTGGTCATCTGTAAGAAACCTATCACTGTCTGGGTTAAAATCATGTCGGGCATGTGAAAAGGTTTTCTGTAGCTTCAGGTTAGACAATGGTTTTCCCGGGGTTCTCCAGTTTATTCCATCGCTCAAAACTGATTAGTTAAAATTTAGCTTAAGTATGACGAAAATCATTGCTGAGTTGTGCTGTTTCATACAAAAAGGGTTACGGGAAGCTCTTGACTAGCAAATACATATCTTTATCTTGATATTTTTCTACGTGCCATTAGTCTCGTCATACATAACTATACTGTCTTGCAAAATGGTTGTGTGTATGTGCATATTTATACATTTTAGAATGGTAGCATAGGGGATGATCTCTTCACCAACATATGGAATAGCTCAGTACATTACATTCACTTAAATATTGACAGAGAACACCACGGGAAATGCTTTTGCGCATGCGCATATTTGTACATTAGATATATACGGAGGGTGTGGCATATACCTGAATAATAGTATGCACAGTTCATTTCGTTACATGTTACCAAGGATACCTGGTAAACAAAGGCTACGGTGCAGCGTTGTGCGCATGTGCACGCTTACACAACACGTATATGGATCACGATAAGCACCATGCATATCCCTTTTAATACCAGATAGTTGGCGAATTTGGTCTGATATACGTGTTGTTAGACAATTCACCCAGAGCTGAGTAACAAAAGTGTTCGACAACTGCTGTTTAGTCATAATGTTAAGTGTGTAAACCTTGTTGAGATATTGAAATCAGATAACAATGACACGAGGACAGATATCAGTTGGATGTTTTGCAATGCCACTTGCATGCGGCGTTTTTCTCCTCATAATGGCTGTTAACTCTAAATTTGCTGTTGCCCACCTGCTTTTGGAGTCACCCTGTGGAACGAACAAGGCTTACAGAAAGAATCTCATTGGTAGCGCCAAAACAGGCATGAGCAGGATCGAATGTGGACTTCTATGCGAGACAAATGATGCTTGCAACTCATTCACTTATAACCGTCGCAGTGGACTTTGTCAGTTGTCTGCTGGTATGGACAAGAACTGCGATTTGCTGCCAAACGAGGCAGATTCCCAGTATTTCACAGTGGTAAGTAATGCTACTCCTCCTGTATTACTTAGGGATGATATGTTAACTAGTTCATCCCTACACCACATGGGAGATGTTGAACAAACATGATTGAGAATCAAGCTGATATCACAAATAGCCTCACATCAATGAGTGATTGCCTACTACTCAGAAATAGCTTATTCTAAACGTACCGCTAATGGATCTGATGTAATAGAATACATGTGATCATACAGGAAGGCGTGTTTAAGCGATGCTGTGTTGTTAATTGAACACAGAGTACAGAGCTTAGTTTATTCATGAAAGATATTGGGATACCTTTTTAATTTTTCTAAAAGGGTGTGATTTGCCATTTCGCATTAATATTACAGATAAGGGCAAACAGAATAGTTCTTTACAAGGTCTTACGAAAATAAAATTGGAGCAGATTGTTTTTAGTTTCAGGGTATCTAATTCTTTGCCAGAGAAGCTCTAAAAACTGGAAAAAGAAATAGAGAATTACTAGTTTAGTATTCTTTACAGTACATCTTCCATAAACATAAAAGAAAAAGCTGGTGGTTTTTATTGATTAATCTGGAGAAGCACTATACAATGTAGCTTTACAGCGGAGGAATTAATGCTTTACCATCCCTGTTCACCCAGTGGAGGTCACTGGTATATAAGCAAGCTTGGGTTTTGATTTGCAAGGATCTAAGTCACTGTTGGTCCGGGTGAAAACGGCCAATCTCACAACTAGTACAGTAGCCAGCCACCCATTTTTAGGATTCAGGTTAACCCGAGAGCTAGAAAATTTCCGTTGGTATCATGTTTTAGGCCCACACTTGGGGCATACCACCAGGGTGGATGTAGACTTCAGAAGTGGTGCACATCTTTTTTATGGGGTCATGTCTTAGACACCCCACTATATGAAAAAGGCCCCAAAATGGTCAAAATAATAGGTATAGGGGTAGGAAAGCCACCCTAAAACAGTCATAACTCAGCTTAAACCAATCATAGGGATCAGTGTTTGGTATTAAAATGTTGGTATGAAAGAGAAGTATCTTTTGAAATAGTAAATACATAACCAACTCTATCCTATGATGTAATAAAGGTCATTCAAGGTCATAATGGCTGCCAAATCAAGAATCTGGGATTTTCCGATATTCTATAGTTTCCGTTTATAAACTTCTCAGTTTTTTTGACGGTATGTATTTCTTTTTTGTAGCCACTTTTTCTGAAGGAATGTCTTTTAATGGAATTGTTGAACATTTTAGAAAGTTCATTGACTAGAGTTTTAAGTCCAATTTTGAGCTGTAAGGTACAAAGTAGGGTACTAAGCCCACCCGGAGACCCCAAAAAGTGCCTAAAATGGTAAAAATTTGAAAATCAAAATGACTTTATCTTAAGTTTTATAAGTAGGAAGGTAGCCGATTATGTACCAAAACATCAGGTTTAATTTTCTCCTCAATCTGGAAGATTATGGAAAAATAATATTGAAATTAAGGGGTTGTTGAAGGTCAAATAAAGGTCAAAATGTAATTATTTCTCTAATAGATTCTTATTTTGATCAAGAAATTTTGATGAAGTAGATGTGTTTTGTCACTATTTAATTTCCAAACCATGTCACCACAATGATTGACGGATAAATAATCTCAAATATGGTCCAACAAATAATTTTTTACCATTTACTGGTGAAAATGAAGTAGTTTAAAGTCAATAAGGAGGTGTGGAAGGTGGCATTTGGCTATTCCATGCTTATAATAAGTGTTTACAAACGGGTTGTGGGAAGGTGCTAGTATGGGACCACTGTTTAGGTCATAAAAGTTTTAAGCACCAAACAATATAGGCATTGTTTGGTATCAATTTTTTTGTTGTAAGACAGTCTTTCCATTCCATGCAACCAACCAAGGGTTGGGTCTATTGTTGCGATACTAGAGGTCATTCAAGGTCGAACTGACCCCAATTTCATAATTTGAGGCATTTTGTCTTTGAATTTTCCATTAAGCAGCTTATCATATTCTCCTAGAATACATATTTTATCCTGGAAATATTTTTTAGGTGAGATATGATTTTTAAGAAGGATTCTGAGACATTTTTAGGTCATTTCAAAAGAAAGTCTGGACCAATTTGGAATATTTAGGGACCAAAATTACAAAATGCCTGGTTACTGGTGCACTCACATATTTAAGGGAAGCAGCAGAAAGTTGACATAACAGATAGAGTCATATCTTATGGTATGTCAGTTTTCATTTTCAATAGGGAGAATAAGCCTTTTAACTTGCGACATTACTTGCCTATTGTGTTTGTCATGTAGGATGATAAAGGCAGTGTAAAATATCTCTGAGATTTAAGGAAAAAATGAAGGTCAAATAAAGGTCAAAACATCATTTTTTCTCTAAAGAATTCAAATTTTGATGAAGAAATTTTGATGGAGTAGTTTGTGTTTTGTTATTACATAATATCCTAACCACATTACCACAATAATTGACAGACAAGATACCTTAAATATGTTTTAGCAAAACATTTCCACCCTTTACCTGTAAAAATGAAGTAGTTTAAAGTCAATATGGAGGTGTGGAAGGTGGCATTTGGCTATTCCATGCTTATGATAAGTGTTTACGAATGGGTTGTGAGAAGGTGCTAGTATATGGGACCACTGTTTAGGTCATAAAAGTTGTGAGCACCAAACATTATAGGCATTGTTTGGTACCTAAATGTTTGTTGGAAGACAATCTTTCCATTCCATGCAACCAACCTAGGGTAGGGTCTATTGTTGTGATACTAGAGGTCATTCAAGGTCAAACTAACCCCATTTTCATGATTTAAGGCATTTTGTCTTTGGATTTTCCACTTAGCAGCTTATCAAATTCTCATAGAATACATATTTTATCCTGGAAATATTTTTAGGTGAGAAATATTTTTCAAAAAGGATTCTGAGACATTTTCAGGTCATTTCAAGAAAAAGTTTGAACCAATCTGGAATATTTAGGGGCCAAATTAACAAAATGCCTGATTACTGGTGCACTAAAATATTTAAGTGAAGCAGCAGAAAGTTGACATAACGGATAGAGACTCATATCTTATGGCATGTCAGCTTTCATTTTTAATTCGGACAATAAGTCTTTTAACTTGCCTATTGTGTTTTTATGTAAGATTATAAAGGCAGTGTAAAATATCTTTGAGATTTAAGGACAAAATGAAGGTCAAATAAAGGTCAAAACGTCATTTTTTCTCTAAAACGTTCAAATTTTGATGATGAACTTTTGATAAGGTTCTTCTTTTTTGTCAATACATAATTTCTTTAGCATGTCACCACTTTATGAGAAGTCATTCAAGGTCAAACTACCCCCAATTTCATGACTTAAGGCATTTTGTCTTTGAATTGCCTGTGTAGTATCTCATCAAGTTCTCCAAGAATACATATTTAATGATATTTTTTCCTGCAAATATTATTTTTAGGTGAGAAATGTCTTTTAAAAGAGAAACTCATGCCTTTTAAGGTTATTTCAAGACAAAGTCTGTTCTAATCCTGAATATTCAAAGTCGAAAATGCTCTGTGACCTTTTGACCTTGTTTTGACATTCCATTTTTCCTTAAATCTCAATAATATTTAACGCTATCTTTAACCTTACGTGGCAAGCACAAATTGGCAAGTTAAAAGGCATATATGCCCAATTGAAAATGAAAGCTGACGTACCATATGATAAGCTGTTGTGTCAACTTTCTGCTGCTAAATTGATATTTGGGTGCACCTAAAATCAGGCATTTTGTCATTTTGATGCCTAAATATTCACGATTAGCACAGACTTTGTCTTGAAATAACCTTAAAAGGCATGAGTTTCTCTTTGAAAGACATTTCTCACCTAAAAATAATATTTGCAGGAAAAGATATCATTAAATATGTATTCTATGAGAATTTGATGAGATACTACACAGTCAATTCAAAGACCAAATGCCTTAAGTCATGAAATTGGGGGTAGTTTGACCTTGAATGACCTCTTATATCATTGCAAAATGCCCTACACTAGCCTGGTTGCATGAAATGGAAAGATTGTCTTACAACAAGCATTTTGATAGCAAACAATGCCTATAATGTTTGGTGCTCACAACTTTTATGACCTAAACAGTGGTCCCATATGTTACTAGCACTTGCTAACAACTCGATTAGGCATGAATATTATCCAATAGCACATTCCACATCTGCATATTACCTTGAAACTAGACTTCATTTTCACAGGTAAAGGGTAATTCTTTTTTTGTTAAACATATTTAAGGTATCTTGTCTGTCAATTATTGTGGTGACAGGCTTAGGAAATTATGTAATGACAAAACAGAAGTTCCTCATCAAAATTTCATCATCAAAATTTGAACTTTTTAGAGAAAAAATGACGTGTTGACCTTTATTTGACCTTCATTTTGTCCTTAAATCTCAAAGATATTTTACACTGCCTTTATAATCTTACATAAAAAACACAATAGGCAAGTTAAAAGACTTATTCTCCGAATTAAAAATGAAAGCTGACATGCCAAAAGATATGAGTCTCTATCCGTTATGTCAACTTTCTGCTGCTTCACTTAAATATTTTAGTGCACCAGTAATCAGGCATTTTGTCATTTTGGCCCCTAAATATTCCAGACTGGTTCAAACTTTCTCTTGAAATGACCTGAAAATGTCTCAGAATCCTTTTTGAAAAATATTTCTCACCTAAAAATATTTCCAGGACAAAATATGTATTCTATGAGAATTTGATAAGCTGCTAAGTGGAAAAGCCAAAGAGAAAATGCCTTAAATCACGAAATTGGGGTTAGTTTGACCTTGAATGACCTCTAGTATCACAACAATAGACCCTACCCTAGGGTGGTTGCATGGAATGGAAAGATTGTCTTACAACAAACATTTAGGTACCAAACAATGCCTATAATGTTTGGTGCTCACAACTTTCATAACCTAAACAGTGGTCCCATACTAGCACCTTCTCACAACCCGTTCGGAAACACTTATCATAAGCATGGAATAACCAAATGCCACCTTCCAAACCTCCATATTGACTTTAAAGTACTTCATTTTCACTGGTAAAGGGTGGAAATGTTTTGCTAAAACATATTTAAGGTATATTGTCTGTCAATTATTGTGGTAATGTGGTTAGGATATTATGTAATAACAAAACACAAACTACTCCATCAAAATTTCTTCATCAAAATTTGAATTTTTTAGAGAAAAAATGATGTTTTGACCTTTATTTGACCTTCATTTTTCCTTAAATCTCAGAGATATTTTACACTGCCTTTATAATCTTACATGACAAGCACAATAGGCAAGAAATGCTGCAAGTTAAACGGCTTATTATCCCTACTGAAAATGAAAACTGACATACCATAAGATATGACTCTATCTGTTATGTCAACTTTCTGCTGCTTCACTTAAATATGTGAGTGCACCCGTAACCAGGCATTTGTAATTTTGGCCCTGAAATACTCCAAATTGGTCCAAAATTTCTCTTGAAATGACATAAAATGTCTTAGAATCCTTTAAAAAATTATTTCTCACCTAAAAATATTTCCAGGATAAAATATGTATTCTAGGAGAATATGATAAGCTGTTTAATGGAAAATTCAAAGACAAAATGCCTCAAATTATGAAATTGGGGTTAGTTTGACCTTGAATGACCTCTAGTATTGCAACAATAGACCCTACCCTTGGTTGGTTGCATGGAATGGAAAGACTGTCTTACAACAAAAAAATTGATACCAAACAATGCCTATATTGTTTGGTGCTCACAACTTTTATGACCTATACAGTGGTCCCATACTAGCACCTTCTCACAACCCGTTCGTAAACACTTATTTTAAGCATGGAATAGCCAAATGCCACCTTCCACACCTCCGTATTGACTTAAAACTACTTCATTTTCACCAGTAAATGGTAAAAAATGATTGGTTGGACCATATTTGATATTATCTATCCGTCAATCATTGTGGTAACTTGGTTTGGAAATTAAATAATGACAAAACACAACTACTTCATCAAAATTTCTTGATCAAAATTTGAAATTTTTAGAGGAAAAATGGCATTTTGACCTTTATTTGACCTTCAACCACCCCTTAATTTCAATATTATTTTTCCATAATCTTCCAGATTGAGGAGAAAATTAAACCTGATGTTTTGGTATATCATCTGCTCCCTTCCTACTTATAAAATTTAAGATAAAGTCATTTTGATTTTCAAATTTTTACCATTTTAGACACTTTTTGGGGTCTCCAGGTGGGCTTAGTACCCTACTTTGTACCTTACAGCTCAAAATTGGACTTAAAACTCTAGTCAATGAACTTTCTAAAATGTTCAACAATTCCATTAAAAGACATTCCTTCAGAAAAAGTGGCTACAAAAAAGAAATACATACCGTCAAAAAAACTGAGAAGTTTATAAACGGAAACTATAGAATATCGGAAAATCCCAGATTCTCGATTTGGCAGCCATTATGACCTTGAATGACCTTTATTACATCATGGGATAGAGTTGGTTATGTATTTACTACTTCAAAAGATACTTCTCTTTCATACCAACATTTTAATACCAAACACTGATCCCTATGATTGGTTTAAGCTGAGTTATGACTGTTTTAGGGTGGCTTTCCTACCCCTATACCTATTATTTTTACCATTTTGGGGGCCTTTTTACATATAGTGGGGTGTCTAAGACATGACCCCGTAAAAAAGATGTGCACCACTTCTGAAGTCTACATCCACCCTGGCGGTATGCCCCAAGTGTGGGCCTAAAACATGATACCAACAGAAATTTTCTAGCTCTCGGGTTAACCTAACTTCTAAAATAGAGCACTTTTCTTGATCTGGCTACTGGACTAAACATCCATCCTATGTATAAAAAGACCATGTTTATCGATTTATTGAAATCGATTTAGGAATGAGATTTCAGAGTTTTGGTAGTTAATAAGATATGCAATTTTGATGATATGTCGTGGAACAATGCTGTATTGATAATAATGGTGGCGTATAGGCATCATGCATGCTTTTGGCACCGTTCTTGAAATGGCAAAAAGGAGAAGTCAATAAAAAACGTGTGTCTATCATCCAAGATTTCTAAATATACCACTCCTGAGGGGCATTAAAGTTACACTTTATAAATTCTGTCAGACATAACAATCTACAAGCTGTAAAATCACTCATAACTTCAATTAATCAATTTCTGACTTCAATGTAGAAAACGGCTATTACAGCCCTAACAATCACGCAAAGAAACTACGTTTAAAACCAATACCTTTGTATATATTTCAGTTGACACCAGGCGGTGTAGGCCCCTCACGCCAGTCCTTTGGAAGAAACAACTGTACATGTAGTCCAGGTTACTATGGAAGCAACTGTGAGATATACTGTGAGTATAACCAAGAATATTCTACGCACATATCTGTGGTTAATTTTGAAATACAAGTATTTTCAGTGTAGATTATGAAACAATTAATTTAGTAAGTACACAAAATGCATGTGCCCATCATCTTTGATATTTTGGCTAAATTTCTATTTCATTCGTGGTCGAACAACAATCAATTGATGTTTCTTTGTCAAAAATCACATTTCAAATTCATAAATACACTTACCAGTAGTATAAAAAAATATCATTTCAATAATCACAATTTCTAGAAATGATCTCACAAGAGTATATAACTCCTGAATATTCCTACTTTATCAAAAAAGATTTACAAAAGCACCGATTAGTGACATGGTCATCCTTGAATAAGGAAACCGAGTTACAAAATTTTCATTGTAATCAAAAGGAACTACATGTATTAACAGTGAATACTCTGTCTATAATATGTTTGATAATATGTTAATCTTTCTGGTCCATGACTTATTTTTTTGACGAAGTTTGCGGATATCAATCATTTTCAAGAGACTTGTCAAAAGGCTTCACTGACCACTGTTTGAATTAGAGTAAATGTTGAAAAAATTCCAAACTTCATATTTTGTTAAATATTTCATGACCTTGAGATGAAGTGTGAGTTATTGTTTGAAGATGGGTTACCGCTTAGAGAAATGATTCTGTTCCAGGTGGAGATGGCTTTTTCATGCTGCCTGGAAGTGGTTCCTGTTACCACTTCTCCTCCATTAAGCTGACCTGGATGCCGGCCATGGCTGACTGTGAAGCTAAGGGAGCCATGCTGTTTTGCCCGGAAACAGAATCAGAACTGACAGTTGTACGCAATTTCCTGAAGACCAGTGAGTATCCTTTATTTCAAATAGTATTTTCTTTACTTCATGTTGCATGGTCAAACGTGGTTTGCTAATAGACGTGTTGTTAACAATGTACTAACATAAGGTACTGTTCTGTTATCATTGACTATTTTTTCCATTGATTTCCGGCATTTATACTTTTATTATTCAGTAAAAGTAAGACATTTATATAATTCTTTTCTAGAGTTCTCTGGAGACGAATTTGTCTCTTATGGCGTCACTGATGCAGCCAACGAGGGCACGTGGGTTTGTGCAGGTACAGGGCAGACAATAGTGACTGCTACCGGGCCAGGGACAGGTGGACCAATGTTTCGCAGTTCCCAGCCTGATGACTGGAACGGTGATCAGGATTGCGGATTTGGAAGAGGAGCAAATGATTTCCTTCTTGGTGACGTGCAGTGTACACGCTCCAACTACTTTCTCTGTGAGAAACCATGAAAAGGAATCCATGAAACAAGTGGAATAAGATGACAATTTTTGATATGATAGTATTGATCTTGAGCTGGCTTATTGGGATATTTGTGAATGTATGGTCATTCCGATATTTTACACATGTTCAAGTCTATATTCATTTGCTCATATCCAGACCAACTGTAACTATTTAGGTCATCGAAAGAGCAGAGTAGGACACTACATATTACAAAAGAAAAACTCCTATAGACTTGCATACAAACATGAAACCTTTTTTGCTCTTTTCTCGATGTTGAATTTCATCAAACTGCGGTCGTTTCAAACATGCGTTTTGGATATCAAATATCAATGGATTTGCTTTAAATTTGGTTGATTCATATCGACGAGTATTGCCCTTTCTCCAATTTTGACTTTATTCTAAAGTTATGCAATCTGAAATTTGAAATGTGCACTTTGTTTTCATTTTGGTGGTACCCTCTCTATGATTATGGAATTTAGTTCCATTTAATAACATTTTGCATATTTTCTTTCAGTTTTTTCAGAATCTTGCAGCCTGCTGGTATGGTACTTTTGAAATAGAATCAGGCTGATTCTCGTTTCCTCCGTCTGAATGTTTGGGTACTAATGCCACTACTACTACTACTACTACTACTACTACTACTACTACTACTATTGCTGCTGCTGCTACTGCTGCAGGTAGAAGTCGTAGTAGTAGTAGAAGTAGTAGTAGTACTACTACTACTACATGCACTACTACTACTACTACTACTACTACTACTACTACTACTACTACTACTACTACTACTGTTGTGTTGTGCTATTGCTACAAGGATACAAGGACTATTGTTACTTTCGTGTCTGCAATTACTACTGACTTCGTTACTAATGATGAACATAGAAGCATTTCAATCATCACCGAATGAGTTATTGATAGTCTATTCATCATTAGTTTACTAGTTTAACACACGCGCGTGAGCGCCATCTTTCGGCGTTGATAAATTCCAGTTCCTAATCATTTGAAAAACAAAACTATTGTGAATAGGACCATTCGCAATGACGCCGCGATCAAGTGGTTAGCGAGTGTATGTACAAGTTAATGTCGATAGTTCCCTGCTTGTGATTTCTATCCTGCTTCAAATTGAGATAGTGTTCACCAACATACAAATCAAAATAGCTTCATATTCTATCAGCTACAAAGGCAGTAAGCGACGTACAAAAATTGCCTGCTAAAGATTCTGATTATGTGTGTACCCTTAAACTCATATATTCTCCTTCCACAGTTGTTTACCATTGACATCGATTGCCACTTGCTTGTGTTCTTATCGCTGAGTGCAAAACGCCCTACATCAATTGTTTTCACATATTCTGCACGTAGACAAAATAATATGCAAACCCTAGAATATGAACGATAATATCTTGCTGATGTTGTTTATAATCTATTTGACATGTGGACATTATAATTTTCATGTAACATTGTATAGATGATAGCATTACCATCAACATCTCCGTGCCCTTTCTTGCATTTATTGAAATAACAATTTCGAACCAAAAGGGAGGAATCCAGTGAAAAAAGTGAAGCATCTCACATACAATGATCTGAAAAGAAACTTATGCGATAAATAACACACACAAGGGTCTTATCTAAATAGGTACATTATTTGAGTCATTTCTAACTGTAGTGGTAATTTATACGCTATACTTAGAGGACACTAATTTTACATTTATTAACAGACTTCTAGTAAAAGTTATTTTCATGTCGTCATTGATATACGCTGTGGTATTGCAGAAGCAGACATAACAAGGTACATTTCCCCCAAGTTCCCGTTCATTCGGATCTTTATTAATACATGTATTAGAATAAAAATACATTCATTAACACTGAACTCAAACTGTCGACCTCTTGTATCTTCATTTGTATCAAAGTAGAGACATATTAGGTACTATTTCATGTGTTATTTCTCTTTCATATCCACATGCGTATTAGCCAATATATAACATCTATCTTGTGTTCTCTTCACTTGATAGGTTTATTTGTATTAGACTAAACACACGGAATAACATTAAAAACATGTACGTTCTCTTCCTTTTTATCTTCCCTCGTTGAATAAATAAAGACATTACATATAATCTTTTACCCACTTGTCGTATCATCCGTTTGTATCATGGACATCCAGTACTCTTCCCATATCTTTATTCTAATCAATTATATTCTTCAAAAGGCCCCTGCAATTGAATGTTACCACATAAGTTATACTTATATTTACGAAGAGAGGGATACCCCAATAGCCAGGTGATCCAGGGAGTTGCTGCCTGTTACCCGTTGTTGCTGTTTCTCACCAATTCAAAAGTCCCGAGTTCAAATACGGCTAAAGCAAATGTAAACGTAGCCAATGACTTGTGGTTAAGCATTGGTTTTCCCCGGGCACTGCTATTCTTCTCTTCTAAGAAAAGCATCGACGTTTGCAAATGTAAATTGGACCTTTCTAAATTGAATGAACATGCCAAAAGATTGCGGGTTATGTACTTATAATATTTAGATCATCAGCTATTATCTTAACTATCAGGCATCCAAATTTGAATAATGGAATTTATGAATCTGACCATTTGCATAGGGTTATAACACACAGAGTTATCGCTAAAGGGCTAAAAAAAAGCCAAGATGCACTTTGATACACACGTTATTACACAGGATACAACACTAATACATATGGCGTTGTTGACTATGACTCAAACTATGACAATGTGCAGCGCTTTTGAACATTTTATGAATGGAAATGGCGCTATATGAATTCCAATTATTATTATTATTATTATTATTATTATTATTATTATTATATTTGGTCGATATTGCACACATCGTAGGAACTTAATCCCCCATGTTGTCAGCTTTAACCTGCAAATACCTTCTGTGTGTGTGTGTGTGTGTGTGTGTGTGTGTGTGTGTGTGTGTGTGTGCCAGGTACGTTATAGATCAATCAAGCTGAATATTTACTCCCTAACAAGGGACTGAGAATGATTTGCAGTTTTTAGTCTAGCTAATTGCCACCAGATGGCACCATCATTTAGTTGCACGAGCCCAACTACCTACTATACTACCTAAAAAAACTGATTAATTAGTTCATAGCAACAGCTATGTACTAATTGATTAGTTACCGCTAGCCCGATGAATACCCACGAACACCCACGGAGTTTGCCGAGTGACCTAACGGTGAACCTAGTTCAACAAGGCAGGCGACGAGTATTTATCCAAAATCTCGTTTGTATTTTCCCCCCTATTATGTTTTGTTCGGTATGATAAAACAAGCATGACATCCCTGTGGGGTTCCCACCAGAAATAACTTTCCCTGGAGAGGATTATCGCCCTCGGGCTATGCTCTCGAGCAATAATCCTGGTTATTCCTGGTGGATACCCCACAGGGATGTCATATTTGTATAATTATTTAGAAGCCTGGCCTGCATCAGTTGCTCAATTTTTGCCAAAATATCAGTTAAACATTTCATGCCTTCAAATGAAAGTAATCAAATTCATCATGTGTGTGAGCACATCTCCAGCAATGTGTACATAATTCCTTTGATTAGAGGGAGAGGAATCTGGTCAGAACTCTCACAACATACTGGACCATCTAATACAGTGGAACCTGTCTACATTGAACACTCACGGGAAATGAAAAAGTGTTTAATGTACGCAGGTGTTCAATGTATCCAGGTTCTGAGTAATTGGAGGTTGGGGGAAATAGATACAAAATCAAGGGTAATTAGAGAAACATGATCACTTCATTGCAAAATCTTCTATGTCTTTACCTCACTTTCTTCATATAGTTAAAAACTTCATATGTTCAGCATTTGAAAAATATCACTTTACAAAACAGGTAATCTTATGTATCTCATTTGTCCTCATTTTCAGTGAAATGTTTCAAATCAGTGCAGAATGTTCAAATTAGACATGTTAAATGTGGCCTGCGGGGACAAATTTGGTGTTCAATGTTCAAGGTAGACAGGTGTTCAATGTATCCAGGTTATTAGCCTCCCATTGATTTGCAATGGGAGTGTGCGGGGACATGAAAAATTGTTCAATGTAAGCAGGTGTTCAATGTACACAGGTGTTCAATGTACACAGGTGTTCAATTTGACAGGTTCCACTGTATATCTATTTTCCTGAGTCTCTGCTAAATAATCGTAGTGTTACTCGTACTTGCCAGTTAACTAGTGCCAGCGATTGTGGCAGTAATAAAATCCTACTTGCGTTATTTATTCAGCTTGTTTAACTATTGTTTGGTATATAATCTATATCAATAAGTTGTTATGATAAATCGTCTTGTGTTTCACTGTTGTGTATCAATTTATATCAATTCCTTTATACTAGGTGTGCATGCTAACGGCCGTCTAGGCTGGCATTTCATTCCTTTGATTATTTTGTCATCATGTGTATTGTGATTAATTGTTTATTTATATATAGGTAAGTATATATGTTGTCCATGGACGAACATTCAATAAATATACAATACAATACTAGAAACAGTAAGGCCAGATTGTTCACGCCATATTTTAACAACATTCAGCCAAATAGTACCAATAGATATAAATAGATGTCGCCATAACCATAGACATCCTTTAGACCTATGTAAATAGGTACTCTATTCGACAATAGATGTCGCAACACGCCACGACCGGCACAACAGTCATGCCTATGTCCAATTATGATCTGATTATCAGCAATGATAGCGTGCGTGCTCCAATAGAACATTATAACCAGGAGACAAATACCAAAGACAATAATTTATTCATTGATAACTCACATGCAGGCAACATTGTTTTTTATTAAACTTGATTAATTTTACAATACGATCGCCGGATAAGGTAGAACTTAAAACCGGTGATGAAACACGTTTCAGTTAGACCCCCTTTCATGGTGACCTGGTACCAGTGATTGCCCAGTCATTAGTAACTAAGTGTCATTGCACGGGTCACTGTCAATGCCCTGAACTGGGCATGACCGTGACTTTCCCTGTATCCCAGTGACCCCTTAGGTCAACGGGATACAGGGAGTTAGTAACCCTTGAGAATTTCTGCCAGTTGCGTTATCAATATATATTAATATATCAATATAATCTTTATTAAAAGTCTCACTCGGTATGGATAAACAGATTACAGACAACTAAAAACATATACATGTTTAATACACTGACCACTCTAAAAAGAGTTGTGAGAACAATTAAGGCAAATTATCATTACATATCCCACAGGGATGGTAACTCATTTCCCCATTATTAAAATCTAATTTTAAAATGATATGATACATTCAATGTACCCGTGGTTTCATCAACTTAGTATTACTTTGAATTTCTGATCTTCTTGTAAATAAGAAAACCCTTGGATTGACTCCTCTACCCTTGTATATAGAGTCACTCTCTCACTGTGCCATTATAAACAGGGCATGTACGCATAGTAACAGTCTTCAATAGTTTCTCCATTAAGAAATCTGCAGTGAACGCAAAGCCTTTCCTGTACTGACAAACCTAATATATATATATATATATATATATATATATATATATATATATATATATATATATATATATATATATATATATATATATATATATATATATATATATATATATATATATATATATATATATATATATATATATATATATATATATATATATATATATATATATATATATATATATATATATATATATATATATATATATATATATATATATATATATAGTGCCAGAATTGCAACCCCAGCTCTGAATTGGACTTAGAGCCCTATAACATATAGTTACATGTATGTAGCGACATATATGATATCCGTTATGTTTATAAAACTTTGGAACTGAGGGTAGTGATTGACACCAAGGTCGGACATTGATAACTAGGAGAAAATATATAGAAGTATTTGAACAAACTTTGAGTATCAACTTATTAAAGCCCGTTTTTGAAACACGGAATATTTGTTTCTTATTTTATACCTAGCAGGCAGTTAAAACATCAAAATTTTCACCTGTGCATGAAAGATATTTCTGAATTATTAGAATCGCACATTATCATCCAAAACGAACTTAGCTGACCAATTTCGCATACATACCAATATTTGCATTCACTCCAATTTGTTAATTGTGGAATTTGAAATCCCATAGTACCTTTTGTATTAAACGAGCACAGTATTTACATTAAGACCATGTTTCCGGTCCCTTAGAGGCATAGTCATATTAATAGCCATGTTTAAGGCTTCTATAAACAAATTGGGAAATGCCCTTATGACTTCAAGAACGTGGACATTGACGTCCAGCGAAATTCATCTGGCGTTTATTGGCAAACACACGCACGTGTGTAACAACTGCTTATGTAATAATCACGGTTTATGTAATATTAACCACTTCCGTAATAAAAAATCAACTGCTTATGTAATAACAACCGCTTGCGTAATGAAAAATTAACCGCTTGTGTAACACAACCGCTTGCGTAATAAAAAATTAACCGCTTATGTAGCACCAACTTCTTTATGTAATAAACAAAATCTGCTTATGTAATAATAAACCAAATATTGAAAGAAAATAAGTTTTGTTATGGGTGTGCAATGCACAAATAAAGGACCTGCCGTTTTCAACTGCATACATGTATTTAAGTATCATGGAAGCAGGCACAGACGGAAAGGAGTTGTAGGTAAGCTTGTATTTATTTTATTTGATACGGGGTATTTAATTTAGTTTTGCCTTAGAAGACCAAACACAAATGGAATGGAAACCAGCCGGTCAACCTGAACATGCTAGCCTCAACCAGTGTCAACTAATAGTCGCTAATAGGTGCTCTGGGCACCCCCAGCAGGTGGTGGAGATAATGTTTCTCTGTAATGTAATCGATGCAAGAGCCCTGATTGGTCCTTGTTCCCACGTGACCTCGCCCTGCTGCCTTATCTGGTAGTTCTGGCATGAGGCCAGCATGTAACTATAGGGCATATAGTAATTGGTCTCTCGTTACATATCCATTCTTTTCTTAATCCAAGGTTTTGCTCAACATACCTGACCCTGTTGAAAAATGATTGGCTAAAATTCTTGCCCGTATTTACTCTTCTGTGTTTCTGATTTTAAATATATTTTTCTTTTTCTACAATGAATTTGGCCCTACTCCGTGGGGCATTGCTGTGTTAGTTATTCATCCATGACATAGAATAACTAACACAGCAATGCCCCATGGAGTAGGGCCAAATTCATTGTAGAAAAAGAAAAATATATTTAAAATCAGAAACACAGAAGAGTAAATACAGGCAAGAATTTTAGCCAATCATTTTTCAACAGGGTCAGGGGTGGTCCTGATCCCAGATCAATGATGATGATGATGAATGACACTGAATGTGGATGATGATGATGTGGATGATGCATGTGTTATGATACTGGTTAATACATGATAGAGGTGATTTAAGGAATGCAGGAAAAATAAGTTGTAAGTTGTTGTGTGTGTTTTTTTTTTCGATTGGTCATGGATGACTGGTTAATGGATATCATCGTTCAGTTCTCATTGTGAACATTTGATGTTCAACGGGGGGGGGGGGGGGGGGATGTTCCAGCAAAACAGGTATGAAAATCTGGTACTGATAGATGTTTAATTCACAACTCAAAATAATGGTAATTAGTTGTGTTTTTATCAATTATTCATGGATGACTGGTTGAATATTACATAAGCCGTGATTATTACATAAGCAGTTGTTACAGTCGTTTAACTGTTTTGTGTTATTACATAAGCAGTCAATTTCTTATTACGCAAGCGGTTGTATTACATAAGCTGTAGTTATTACATAAGCAGTTGTTACACACGTGAGCTCAACCAATAGCGGCGGCGCATATCAGTCACATTTCACCCATTCATGCTGAAGAATTCCTCCAGCAATTGTCGTCTGGATCTACAACAATGTTGACAATAACTTTGGAATCGATAATGATTTTTGAAATTATTTGAAGGAGGGTTGTTGATAATGTCCTGATTATGGTGCGTGTCCGCTAGACGGGACGGGGAGCGGTTTCTCCCTCAGAAAACCATTCCTGTCCTTCTCCGTCCTGTGGAGTGTCCGCATTTCAACCCACTGGGAGGTGGTGGATTGAAAATTGACATCAACCAATCGATCTGATTGGTTGATGCAGCAAAACCGCTACGGTTTCCCGCATGGATCGCGATCCAGATTTTGACGCGGCGAAAACCGCTTCCCCTGAAAACCTTCCCTCTGCCGCTGCTGTCGCCGTCAAATGGTAACGCCGGTAGAAGGGAAAATAGGGGAGAGCGATTCGGGCGGCAGTAATTCAAGAAAAAACCATTACCGTCCCGCTCGCCGTCCCGCCTAGTGGAAACGGGCCTTTAACATTTCTCCATCAAATATTTTCCTAACTATGCTTTTGCCTGCAAGATTTCATCCAAATTGACAGGCTGCTTTTAAGTGAGCTTTGATGGGTTATAGACATAGCAGGGTATTCGACAGGGTGACAGTAACATCTGAAACTAAAAGTCCATTTAACAAATACCCCACAGTTAGAAACTTACTTAACTTTACAAAAGCTGTCATTGCCGGATCCTCCAAAAGTTGTAATGATTTCTACCAAATATCAGGTATAAATAGTATCAGATTGAGCATATTTATGGGGAGATATATCATATAAATATATATATCTAACCGTGACAATGAGAGCTATCATTCTCATGAGTTCCATGATATTTTGGTTTATGTCAATACACCCTGGGACTTGAACCACTTGGTAATAGACTCAGTATATAGCTTGAACATTTATTTCTGGGATGTTGAGTTACATTTTGCAAGCCCCTTCTGAAGCACCTTGATTATTTCCTCTACGTGAAAATTACGGATTTCCAGTCACTGCTCGACCAGTCACGCCTGTTTAAGCCACGTGTCACGTGACGTGATGGATTTAGCTATCTCGTCAGCCATCGCACTTGTAATTAAAATACGCTGATGACATTTGCTGTATCTGGTTATCTGGCCGCTTCCAGGCTTCGTGAGCCTGTCACAGTAATGAGCCGCAGCCATGAATGAGGGAATAGCAATAAACAATGCAAAGCCGGGGAGGATTCTCGTTGAACTAACGTGTGAACGATTTCTCGCGAGATTTGGAGGTGTGTGCCGGTAGATTACCATCTGAAAGGTTTGGGGTGGATGAAAGAAGGATGCCACATAACACACTCATTCTCTAGCTGATAGATTATGTGATGAAAATATTTATTTGATAAAAGTCAAAATTAGTATTTGGAAACTATTTGATATAAAGGGTGTTGATAAAAAAAGAAAGGGAAGTATGCAATCAAGTAATTCGACGTATCCAATATTAAGCATTTTAGTTTGTTCCGATCCGGCAACTATGCTGGTGTCCACTAATATTCTTTGCATTACGTATTTGAATTTATGTGTACACTAAGGCTCGAACAATCTCTCCCGGAAATTATAAGTAATAATTGCAATTATGGTATCTCGGGGGGGGGGGGGCACTTGGGTATTTAGGGGGGCGCATACGTTCGTTATCAAAATTTAAAAATACCCCTAAAGCACTGATTTCTGGCCAAAGAAGCACCCTTATTTAATAAAAACGCTGACCTTTTCCACTAAATAAACACCTCTTCTTTTATTAAAACACTGACATTGGATGTCACGGGAACACGTATTTTAACTTCAAATTTTATAATCCTCTGCCTGTTTAGCGGCAGCAAGTGGCGGCAGCAAACTCGGAAGCCCAGTCACTTCGGGAGTCACTCGGCGTCAGAGCCACGTGTATTTCGTGGATTATAGGGGGATTTTGACACCCATACTTCGTAACGTGGGTACAAAAAAGTACCCTTCTTTTACAAAATCGCGGACATGCGGAGGTCTTAAAAAAAGACCCCTTCCTCCGCGAAATACGTAACGAATGTGCGCCCTCGCTCTGTACCTGAGTGCCGCCCCCTCCCCCCCCCCCCACCGGGGCATGGTACCAAGTGAACACACTATCCCATGAGGCATGCTTTTTGATTAATAGGACCATTTATCGCAATAGGCCCATGTTATAAAGCATTATATTCTGAGATGTAAATGCAATTTAACAAGATAAAAGAGATTGCAGGTTTTAAACCTTGGTCTTGCCGAGTCCTGCGAGTAGTCTATTTGATTTCGGACGTAGTACCACTGTTGCTGTTCATCAACAAACAACATGGCTCGAAAAGATATACGGCGCAATTTTTGCACTTTGTAAAATCTCTAGGCTACAAAAAATAAAATCACAGCCAAAAACCACAAGCAACAATCACAGACCTACTAGAGAGGCGCCCGTCGTGACTAATAGGGGTTACTACGCCTGCTTCCCAAGCGTGAGGTCGCAGGTTCGAGTCTCCGCCGGATCCCCATTAGCGGGCTAGTCGGATCGCTATATAAATGTATGGCGTTGTGGAGGGCTGCCTATCGTC
>OZ012691.1:2428217-2460498 GCA_963942565.1 Maea johnstoni | reverse complement strand
CATTTCTACTAGACTTAAAAGCTCCTAGTTCCTAAAAGTTGACATTGCTTTCTGAGTTCATCAAGCAGTCTGGTTTCATACCAGCAATGGTCAATAGATGCCTTGTAACATAAAAAACAGAGGCAGAAAATACATAATATAGCCTAGAAATCTAGGCTATATTTCTACCAGTACACCTCCTCGCCAGCTAAACGCTCTTTTCGCATGTCCGGAATCCGCTATTAGGAGGCTTAACTTCCCTGATAACATCTTGGCACTGGATAGTGAAACCCTATATATCACAAGTTCCTACTTAACACTTCCAAGCCAAGAATTCGCATAGTACAGCTTTCTGTCTAGGACAGTTTCTGACTTAATCGTTCTTACCTAGATTGCACGTGGAATACTAGTATCACTTTAATTTAGTACAATGCATTCTAGTCCAGATTGCACAACATATGATCTAGCCCTACAAGTCCCCGAATAACTCTTTTAAGCCGAGAGTACACATAGGATAGCCTTATGGTATTATTAGTTAAATCAAGGACTGATATATACGGATTGGATGACAACAGATCTTGCGGCCAAGTATGTATATATGTATATATATATATGTATATGTATATATGTTTATATATATATATATATATATATATATATATATATATATATATATATATATATATATATATATATATATATATATATATATATATATTTATATATATATATATATATATATATATATATATACATATATATATATATACATATATATATATATATATATATATATATATATATATATATATATATATATATATATATATATAGATATATATATAGATATAGATATATATATATATATATATATATATATATATATATATATAGATAGATAGATAGATAGATAGATAGATAGATATAGATATAGATATATAGATATATATATATATATATAAATAGATAGATATAGATATAGATATAGATATATGTATATATTCTTTTGGGTCATTTACTGGCTGAACTGTTTGACTTTATTCAGAGCAAGCCCACTCTGAGGGTTCATAGCAGTAACGCCCCCCTCCCCCGTCGGGTGCCAAGTGACATGTTCGAGTGATAAGACTCATTCATCAAACAGCAGGACCTTAAGCACCAGACATAATCTGACAAACTCGCAGATATTGCCTCACAAGATAAGACGCCAGGAAGTACCTTTAGAAACCTAACTTTCAAGACAGAAAAAGCTATATATATATGTATATATATATATATATATATATATATATATATATATATATATATATATATATATATATATATATATATATATATATATATATATATATATATATATATACACACACCTATGTGCGTGTGTGTATGTGTGTGTGTGTGTGTGTTTGTGAGTAAAGTCTGAGTGACATGGAAGAGACTCACGTTATAAGACCAGAAATTCACTAGCTCATCTATTTACAAAAACTATTTTGAACTTTTGTAACCCGTTAACAGTCAATAAAGAATATATGTATTAAGATGTTTTGAGGGACACAAAAGCGACGACGATAGTTTGCTAAAATGCAAACATTTGATGAGGGTGACATCTTATGCATTCCAAGGCAAGATTAAAACCCTTCCAATCGATTGAGGAACCTGGAACAAGTTATATATAGTCATAACCTAAAGTCACACTCGCTATTCAGTAGATTTCATGTTTCTATAAGGCCATCGTGCCATGTTATTCATCTTCCCTTATAAAGCGCTTTTGAATATAATAGATGGAAAGGGCGTTATATCAAATATCAATTATCATTATTATCATCAATACCTACTCCCATCAATGAGGCATTAGCCAAACATGCTGCCTGTTATGTCATGTTGACGGGTACTAGTACCCATCCATTACCCAAAAGTGCAAGGATAAGCAAATACCTACACCGCTGTTTGACTTTATACCATTTCCTTAAACGGGGAGTAGCTTGCGCTTAAATTTATCTATGGAAGTCAATCAAGTCTACCTGCTTGTGTATTTACTATAGCACTTAGTGAGATTTACCCTCTGTCAACATATGTGCTTCAGGTGGTACAAAGCACCCGGCAAACCGAGTTGGTATATATAACGTACCCACACCCTTCTACCCCTTCAATACAGCCTGCAACCCTTCCTAATATTCACTGAGAACCTGATGCCCCTAACAGCCTCTATGTAAGCAGTGCTCTTATCAATATTCCAACGGATACCGCACCTCTTCATGAATGCTCCATGTGTATAGCCAGTAGTCCTTAAAGTAGCCCACTTAACTCCTACTCCTATCCTAACCCAACATTTATTTAGTTCTTAAATTGCTCACCCGTTGACCCACAATGTGATTTTTCCAGATTCTGACTTAACAGTGTGACCACCCTTGGCGCCATCTATCACCAGCCCCAGGAACTAACACCCAGACATTAACACATTAACACCTTAGGCTCCTAATATTAGGCACTTGACTAATGTATTAATGTATTAGACTCAGGCAAGTAAAAGTAGTGCATTAGGCTGGGGTTCCACATCGAGCCCGTGCGAATGCTACTTTATGCAAATGATATGGTAATGAGTTTTTCAAGTCGAATTCGTGGTTAAGGAAAAGTCGCAATCGACCTTTCGACAAAAGTTCAGCAGTTCAAATTTGACCTTTTTTTTGGCGCAAAAAATGAAAAGTCGAATGCGCAAATGAAATGTCGCAAGCGCAAAAAGGGGCCTCTCAAACCGTTTGAGAGGCCCCAACATCATTTTTTTGTCGCATTCGAGCGGATTCAACTTTGGCAATATGCTAATGAGTTAACTCCCAGTACTTCATTTGCATAAAGTCAAAAGCGACATCTGGGAAGTCGAATGCAACTTTTTTAAAGTCGCATTTGACTTTTTTGAAGTTGAATGCGTAAAATAAACTTACGCATTCGATAAGTTGCTTCGACAATGTTATGGTGGTTATTTTCCCACGATCAAAATGTCGAATGCACATTTAAAATGTCGCATTCGACATCTTTTTTGGTCGCATTCACATCTTATTGTCGCATCCGACTAATCCAATGTCGCATTCGACTTTTAAAAGGTCGAATGGGACAACAATCTGCAAGTCGCATTCGAGTTTATAAAAGTCGCATTCGACTTTTTAGTCTTCGAATGCGACTTTTGAAATGTCGAATGCGAATTTAAATGTCGAATGCGACTTTTGGAAAGTCGCATTCGACCTAACCTGTCAATCAACCAGGGAATTTGCATAAACTCGCATTCGACAAGTCTTTCGTGCGTTCACACAACCGTTTTCGACCTTTTGACTTCTAGCACATCGAATGCGACGTTTAGCGATTCCACATTGCATTCGACACGCCTATAAATGGCTAACCCAACAACATTTTTCGACTTTTAGCAAAGTTTTGCGAACTCGTCGTCGAATTCCAGCCAGCTCGATGTGGAACCCCAGGCTTAACAACACTACCCATTTTGGCGCTTAAGGTGCTTAATGAGATCATTCTCCTTATTTAGTTATTTAGTTTTTTTGTTTCTTAGCCTATTCAGGGTTTGGTGTGTTAAATCATACCTGATGATGATTTCACACTACTGAACAGGCACTTTCTGTTCTCCCTTAGTATAGTATAAGGTATGTTTGTATATATTGTTTGTTATTTAATTTTGTTTTTGTTTGTTTGTTTTTTGCTAATCTTGTGTATGTATCAATTTATACTTGCAAGTATGTCAATAAAGATACAAATACAAATACAAATTAAGCAAAATATTGAGACTAGATTCAATTAACGTAAGTTAATGTAACCATGGACTAGGGGCTAGTCTACCCTTACAACAGCCACTAGTAATGAACATAATATCTCTACCCAAGTGTCTGACTAAGGATTGTTCCACACCATTATAAAGTATATGTACTAGAGCTCTTCTTCATTGTTCTCCGTATAAGCATATGGTAAACCCTGACCATTTGAGAAGAAACAGAGATGTGTACAGATCTCAGGTGGAAACTAGTTCCCTAATCCCCTTTTCTCGAAATAAGCAGTGCGATTTAATCGTCATTCGCTTAATAGACTAACCTCTTTTATTTCAACGACACCTGGTATACACCTTAATATTTCAAAGATTCAGATATATTTCGTACTATACTGCACCTTCATTTTACACATTGCTCTTGAAAGGAAGGTACGGAATTGTTTTTAGTGTCGCATTCAACAGCCTAATCATATCGTGACGAGATAGAAACCCGGAAGCGACGGAAATGGGAGAAAATTCCTTCATATACAGACCTTCACAACACCGCACATCTATATAGCGACCAGGCTTTTTAGCGATTATAGAGATCCCGTGGAGATTCGAACATGCAGCCTCACGCACTTAGGCTTGGGAGGCATCGCAAACCACTAGGCCAAGGCGGATCCCTCACATCTTCCGGGAAAGATAATTATAAACCCTGGCAGTTATATCTGGATTTAATACATTACCTGGCCATGGCGATTTTGAACTCAGTTCATCATTGGGGATTGTTTTACCGAAAAGGAATACATCATTTTCGTCTAGAGAAGAGTTTAATGAGTCCTGTCAAATGCTGAAAGGATATTTCATGTTTACTATAAATCAAACCAGGAGTATAAGCAAATGATGATTAGGAATCGGCCTGCCAAAACCAATTACGTCATTTTGAAAAAAGCCTGTCCAATTAACCTAGAAATTAAGGATAAACCTAATACTGACTTGTCACATTCGCTTTGTTTCTCAAACAAACTTAGGTTTCACGTAACTTCACCTGCAGTTCAGACATGTGATACTTGAACCAGTCGACCGAACGTCTGCTAGTGCCTTGTTGTACAAACACTCATGGATAACATTCGAAAATTATCCAAGCTCGTCAATGACCCACATCGCTTGCAAATCAAAGCTACATTCAGCTGTGAGGTCAAACATTCATACATGTCCAAGTAACTGGGTGGCAATCGGGCGTGCAGTGGTAGATTATGCCTGGGCTGCCCATGCATATAGTGCAGGAATTAAGTCTCGGCCCCGGGTCTCGGCACTGTACGTCGACATCAATTCACATTTTAGAAGCACTCGCTGGCCACGTGCTACGTGAATACCAAAGACAGGAATGAGTCGCACGCTCAAAGAATGCGGTAAAAAAGTAGGTAGGATTTATTACATATGTGGTACCATTACGATTGATGCATTTCTTTATTGCATTTGTGGTTATCACTGCATTTGTGTAGTTATTTATCAAATTTACGGTCGCTGTTTCATTTGATGTAATTCATTACATTTGGTGTTGCAAAACGCACTCAAAGCATGTACTCTCAAAGTACGAAAATGCGGGTATAGGTAATTCTGGAATGAAATATTACAGAGCCAGATTATTAGTTATATTAGTAAAATAACCCACGCCGTTGTGCAATTAAACATCAGGCTGTATTTTCACCCTATTTGTTTTACCACATGTCTCCAGTTCCACCCATCGATATCAGTTGGCTTGTCATGATTTATCCTCTATATGACAGGAAAAGTGACGATAAAAGAACTATATCCATGTCCCGGCTTAGATTTATTATTTCAGAAAACTAAATGGACATAAAAAAGGACATATCTTTCCTCGTTATGATTTATCTACTATATAACATAAAAAATGACTATTTGCAAACTTCGAAACCAAAGTCACGTCTTAGGTTTGATAGATATTTCAGAAAACTAAAAATGAAATACTATTCCCCTCCTTTCCATGCGGTTGAAGCTGTTATGCAAATATGTCCCCCAACATGCACCTTGCTCGCTCAGGGGTCAAATGGTTTGGCACATGCATTACATAATGTGCACATATGGTGGCTACACATATAGATCTACGAGGTGGTCAGCTTAAGCCCGTGTGGGCATAGTGACATAGGGCTGGGGTGCTGGGGTCACAGCCCGCCAGCAAGTACGTGTGCCCAGATGCCAGAGTGGTACATGTAGTAGACTAGCTACAAGTCCGTGTTATCTGGCTCTTGTGTAGCTTAGTCCTAGGCCAAGAAATTTATTTCACGTCTTTAATAAGTTACCTTATGTTTATATTACGTTCTAAGATGTCTAACCATATTTAGTTCTATATTAGCTCACCAGGCGACCAGCATGAGTTCATTTGGATTATATGATTCTGACTGACCGATGTGCCCACCCATGGTGCCATCTATCACAAGCCACAGGAACTAACACCTAGACATTAAGCAAATGATAGAGATCAGAACAGAGAAAAGCATACTCTAATGAAATCATAGACTAGGTGCTAGTCTAGCTCTTGTATTGATCTACCCCGAGTTGAGTTCACTCCAGGTTTAGTTCTGAATTAATCCTCAAGAGTGACACACATGGGTTTCAAACTGCAACTCATGAAAATTGTGCTGCCACCTATAGTTTGATAGAGGCATCTAACTTAGCCTGAGAACCAGGCTAATGCTAGAGTACAAGTAGTAGACTTGCTACAAGTCTGTGCTGACTGGCTTGAGTCTCAATGAGTTGATTTCACCCTGTACACGTGTTGATTTCAGCCCAGGGGCCCTTTGTATAAAACATTGCATATAATTTGATACTGTCTGTCTCTGTTCAGGTTTACCTCTCATCTACCTTGACTGAACATAGGTGGAGCCATGGGTGGTCATTCAAAGATCTCACCTGGTGAGCAAATGCAGAACTAAATCAGGGCAGACTGGCAGTTATGTTATGAGTGTATGTACTTTTTTAAGTTAGATACAAAAGAAGTGAACAAAAGGTTTAACCTATGGCTAGACTTTCGATTAGTTCTGTTCTTGATTGTAGTAAAATAAAGCCTTTATACTCAATGCATTATACAAACAAAGTATGCAAGACCTGCTTAACCTTGGGAAGTATAAACAATCCGGCAATTCGTCAAGCTGGTATAACGTTGAGGTGTGACCAATGTGTTGAAACATCATATGCATATATGTATACTCTTAGCTGCCTTGACCTGGATTCCCACGCATCCTAAACGTGTGTCTTGACCTTACTTTACAAGATAACATATTTCTGCATCACTTGTCCAATGTACTGTTATAAAGTGTGATATAGACTAGTGGTGATACAAAAGGCTCTCAAGTACGAGATCCCGGTCAAGACAACTAATACTACTAGTACTACTACTGCTACTACTACTACTAGTACTAGTACTACTACTACTACTACTACTACTACTACTACTACTACTACTACTACTACTACTACTACTACTACTACTACTACTATACTACTACTACTACTACTACTACTACTACTACTACTACTACTACTACAGTCAAACTTGTGCAAACGACCACTTCTCTTAAACGACCACTTGCTGTAAACGACCACTGCAGATCCCCCCCCCCCCCAAGACTATTCCCTGTATATTTTACCTTGATTAAACGACCACTTGCTTAACGCGACCAACGACCATGAAATCGTATCCCTAACAGTAAATGGCCCTTCATTCAACGGCCACTTGAATGCCTAGACGCCTTATCTATTGGAAAGGTCACAATGAAAGGATGAAATAATCGGTAAAATTGAGAGAAAATATGATTTCGGAGTGTTTTCAATTAGTGTTGGAATTCAACTTTTATTTTTTCTGTAATTTTGTTCTTAAAATATTAATGAAGAAATTTCAACAAACGCAGCTAAACATAACAACCGCATTAATACCTGGTCATTGTTCGAAATTCTTTAAGAGACCTCTTTAAGAGACCACTTATGACCTTTCCCTTGAGCGGTCGCTTAATAGAGGTTTGACTGTACTACTACTACTACTACTACTACTACTACTACTACTACTACTACTACTACTACTACTACTACTACTACTACTACTACTACTACTACTACTCCTACTACTACTACTACTACGACTACTACTACTACATGAGATCCCCTGGATGTAGAACCAGCTATCATTACAGATAATCTAATTAGCAAGGGGGCTTCAATGAGCACAGGGTGCTCATGGGTTGCAGCTTGTAGGTCTCACTATGTGTTGATGGGAAGCACCTGTCTGTGTAGACAGATCCTGCTAATGCCATGGCATAGAGCAAGGACTAGTACTACCATGCCCACAAAGATGCTACTTCGACACAAATGCTACTACTTCTACCCAATCTTCTATTGCTGCTACTGCCCCTACTATTACTACTACTACTACTCTGTTGTGTTGTTCTGCTGCTACAAGGACTATTACTTCTTCTTCTTCTTATGCACAACGCAAGACCGTTTTGGTCTAAGTTACAATGATAGAACACTAACTGCTAAGCTTAGACACTGTATCTGAAAGGAGGTGGCACTTGCGAAGGGGAATCAACAATGCTTGTATCAACTGGGGATGTTTTAAAGATAAAATGGTCTTGACAGGTGATCTCTTGTACAGGATAAGCCTAGATTGCTAAGCTGCCATATGTATTTGTTCCGTCTTCAAGCTTTTCGGTTACCATGCACCAAGTGGTCGTGGCGGTCAGAGTGGCCACTTAATTAGTTCACATTTTTTCCCAAGTACATAGAGGACTCATGGATGATTAGTATTGCAGGTTGATCAGCGGTCTGTCCTCGTTGCCAAATGTTAGCCAGGAGTGTTATAACATTGGCACAGCCACACGTGTAGACGATTGTGTTACGGCATCAGGCATACGCTAATCTGGTGTCCCACGCAGTGCAACGTCATTACGCGGTGTTGAAAATAGGCCAGGGTAATGATAACATGTTGAATGAGAAAGAAAACGATTAGTAAGTAAGAAGACAGATTACTGACCGTCTATATTGTCGTGAGGGTGAAATTACTACCAAGAATAACTAGAAGCTGGTTCTACTATACAACTCAGAGAGGGGGACTTCTTAGGGGCTAGAAACCTAGCTAGTCTAAGGGATTTGGGGAATGGGCAATCATAGTGTAGAGAGGGGAACATCTCGGGGACTAGATACCTAGTCTAGGGCAACGGTGGAATGGTAATAGTTTTGCTGCAGGTCAGGGAATATGTTATTAGTATGTGGTGAGGTTATATGAATGTCTGTTAGTCTGTAGTCAATATGGATTGACTGGTTCTCAGTATCCATTGCTTGATATTGATGCTGGCTACTGTAAACTTACAATGAAATATGAAGTATTTTAGTGTGTGTCTTTCTGACGTTATTTGGCAAATATGTGAATACAGATTTTTCGAATGAAGTGCCCACCCCCGCAGTCTGTGCAGTTGGACATTAGCCAGAGACGTAAGTCTGGCCTTCAACACTCCGGCCACTGACCACAGCATACCAAGCTGTGGTCACTAGTCTGCAAGACCTTACAGGAACCAGGCACCAACAACAGTCGCAGACTGACCAGCAGCGGCACCGCAGCAGGTCTATTTAGGACTGACCTTTACTCTGGTGTTGTCAGAAGGCCAATCTGTCTTTCTGGTGTTGCAGTCACCCTAGGTCTTCAGCAAGTGAGGCGAGTGAACTGCAACAAATATAACTGAATAGTATGTTCTTATAGGAAAGGTGATTGATGTTAAATGCGAGAGTGAAAAAAGTGAAAAAATTAACTAAATATAGATGACACCTATTGAGCAACTTGGAAAGTATATATATATATATATATATATATTTATATATATATATATATATATATACATATATATATATATATATACATATATATATATATATATATATATATATATATATATATATATATATATATATATATATATATATATATATATACTGTAAGCGCGCTACGAAAATGATATATATATATATATATATATATATATATATATATATATATATATATATATATATATATATATTTATATACATATATATATATATATATACATATATATATGTATATATATACATATATATATATACATATATATATATATATATATACATATATATATATATATATATATATATATATATATATATATATATACATATATATATATATATATATATATATATATATATATATATATATATATATATATATATATATGTATATATATATATATATATATGTATATATATATATATATATATATATGTATATATATATATATATATATATATATATATATATATATATATATATATATATATATATATAGATAGATAGATAGATAGATAGATATAACAAATCATCGACTCAAAATAAACACAAAAAAACAAAAATAATACAATCATTAATTTAGGAGGAGCAAAGGAACATAATTATGATAAGATATATTTATAATATATCAAATACATGACAAAATCCTCCGGGGATAACTTTGAACCAGGTCCTTATATTAGAGAGAGTTCGTCTCTATGAGCTGATGGTCTCCATGGGAAGTATTGACTGTATCGTATATAATACAGGATCCAGCCAACACATGTTCGCCAACTGTCACCCGTCCCAGGGCATCATTCCTTCAATTCCTATTTCTGGGCACACTTTAAGATCCTGCATCGTATTATCAGTAATTAGACATGGCACTTCGGCGCTTTTACCTCCTTCACCAGCCCAGATTTATGTACTACAGGCCTCTGACTGACAGCTTGGAATGACTCTACACACAGAAACAATTTATTTAAGGGGTATGATAGTCGTTTTCCATGGATTATAGTAGAAAACTAGCTCCCTAATGGTGAGAGTGTGATGTATAGCCCAGTGATCAGGATACCCGTTTGTGTATTGCTTTAGATTTGCTCTATAACTAATGTTATATATATTCATCTAGATTTGGTCTTTTATTGTATTTCGCAATATAATTTAAGAATTTACTGTAAAACAGTTAACTTTTACAGGCAGTTGAATTTTGCCAAATATGACCAAATGGTACAATCCAGAGAAAGTCCGATACAAGGTGATAGGAGGGGAAATGAAAGGAATGGAAAGTAGTATGAAGCTAGTGGCGCTGGGCGCAACACAGCGCAAAGGTTAGGGAGGTATGGCAGAGGAATGGATCCGTGCGCCAAAATATGTAGGCCGGCGCACGGATCCATGTCTCAAGGGGAATGGATATAGATGTATTAGTTATATGAGGAATATGGGTAGTGAGGAAAAGCAAATTAGTGATCGTGTAAATATTTAAAGCTATGTTCACCTGGGAAAAAAGGTCTGATTTGGAAAATATTTGTTACTGAAATACCATAAAGGTGAGAATATGGGGAATTCAAAAACATTAATCAGAATTTGGGTCATGGACTATTATGATGTATTCAGTTCAAAAGCAATCTCTGTGTGTTTCTCATAACTGGGAATTTGTCATCATGCTGCAAGTGTGATCTGCTACATAAAATTAAAGTTATTTCATAATCATACTTGTATGGTTATCAATTTGCCAACACCTGTAAAATATGATAGCCCACTCCTAAACTAATAAACTAATCTGACCCCTGGTGGCCAGGATTGGAACCGCATAAAATCTCCTGATTTTGGATGGTTGAATGTTAACAGGTATGAATTATATAACTTGGTCAGAAATCTTCAGATTAGCTACTGATTTGCCAACTTTCAAAAATCATCCACAATTCCTCAAGAATAAATTCATTTTCTAGCCAAGAGCCAAGAATTTCATAATATGCTGAACATAGTAAGTATTTGATCTTGAAAGATCACACAATGTCTGGAAAGATCACACAATGTAAATGTTGTTGATTACGACATTTTCAGTTCCAAAGCTATCTGCGTGTTTTTTAAAACTGTGTGAATATTATCATGCAGCAATTGTGATCTGCTAAAATTAAAGTTATCCTATTAACATATGTTTCCATGATTACCAACTCTAAAGGCCCGCTCCTTAAGCAAAAGTACTAACCTGGCCCCTCCCAGAATTGGAACTAAACAAAATGAAACCAAAAGACGTCGCAGTAACCGCCTGATAAGTGATATATCCTGATTTTGGATTGTTGAATGCTGACGGGTATGCCAACGTACGTGCACAATATCAATTGAAGAATTCATAACACACACGTACCATGATTTAAGAACTTATGGCCAGTTTAGCGATATTCTCAGAATGAGGCATCTCCGTAGTTTAATAGTATGCCGTAGGTGTACGTCCTATACATATTTCGCTGTCTCGCTATGCGCGGAATTACAGTAAAGTTGTTCCCCTTTTTCGACATATTAGCTAAAAGTACACGGGCGCGAAAATATGCCAAAAATTTTCCCATATATAAGCTTCAGACAATGTTTCAATCGCACGCATGACTTGATTTTTTGGCCGCTCAGTTTCATCAATAAACTCCTACCATAAACCGTTATTGACGACGAATTTGTAATCGTCGATTCTCCCTATTACCTAGTAATATCCCATCTGGGCGAATGGGAGAATGCTGAACCTATTAAGCCCTACGGGCAGTGACGTGCTTGGGCACTTCGAATCCCGACTCGGTCCAGGAAAACAGACAAGGAAGTTTTGGTCTGTTTTTTTGTCAAATATGATAAGTGCGTTCAATATAAATTAGCGCAATGTTTCAATTCCAAATTTTTAGAAAAAAGTATGGCATAGTCATAATCATCACAGGACACACACACACATATATATATATATATATATATATATATATATATATATATATATATATATATATATATATATATATATATATATATATATATATATATATATATATATATATATATATATATTAGTCAGAGGCCTGTAGAACATAAATCTGGGCCGGTGAAGGAGGTAAAAGCGCCGAAGTGCCATGTCTAATTACTGATACTCAATACTGATACAACCAAGAGTGCCATCGTCTCACTGGTGACATCACGCTTTGACTATTGTAATGGACTTCTCTGTGGAATCACCGATGAGCTGCTATGCAGGCTCCAGAAAGTCCAAAACAATGCTGCTAGAGTGGTTAGTGGCTCCAAAAAGTATGATCACATTACACCAGTTCTAAAAGATCTTCACTGGCTGCCCATCAGGAAAAGGATTGAGTTCAAGATTCTGCTTTTGACTTTCAAATGCATGCAAGGATGTGCCCCTCTATACTTGAGGGAACTGTTAGTCAAACAAGCCAATACAAGGACTCTAAGATCTAACACTAAGAACTTATTACAGATACCACTCACTAATCTGAAAAGGTTTGGTGACAGAGCATTCTGTGCCTATGCACCACGCCTTTGGAATGAGCTTCCTGACAACATCAAGGCTGCAGATAGTGTGCAAAACTTCAAGAAACAGCTGAAAACATTGCTATTTCGAAAGGAGTTTAATTGACTATATGGACCATGAAAACTGTCCAATGACTTTAAAGGGCTTTTGAACATTATAGGTGGAAAGGGCGCTATATCAAATATCAATTATTATTATTATTAATATTATTATATATATATATATATATATATTATATATATATATATATATATATATATATATATATATATACATATATATATATGTATATATATATATATATATATATATATATACATATATATATATATATATATATATATATATATATATATATATATATATATATATATATATATATATATATATATATATATATATATATATGTATATATTTCTTTACATATACATATACATAAACATATATATATATATATATATATATATATATAAATATATATATATATATATATATATATATATATATATATATATATATATATATATATAAATATATTTATATATATATATATATATATATATATATATATATATATATATATATATATATATATATATATATATATATATATATATATATATATATATATATATATATATATATATATATATATATATATATATATATATATATATATATAGCCAAGCGTCCTATATATATGCCAACCCTAGTACATGCTACCCCAGCATGCAGAGCAGGTATAACGCTGGAAGAATGTTGCACAACGTGTTGTTGACTCATTTCTGAAATCGTTGGTTACTGATAGATTTCTTGACATTTTAAGGATTTGGGCGATGTAGGCAACTTCTGGAGGGAAAGCGCAAAGTGTAATAATTACTCTTACAGCTTTCCAAGCATGACCTATATCAACACCAAAATACTTCTTTCCCAGTTCACACGATATGAGTCTGAAACAGTTTTTATGGCTCCGTATCACTATATACCAACGCCATGTGCTGAACATATGTATATGTATTTATCTTGCTATCCCAACATAGGTAGCCCTCTCTTCCCTGAGAGAGAGAGAGAGAGAGAGAGAGAGAGAGAGAGAGAGAGAGAGATGCTTAAACCAACAACTCAGTCTGTACTGAAAGCATATCTTCGTATCGTCAACATATTGTGCAATTTATACAAAGTAGCCGATAAACATTTCCACTTTCATCTACACGACTGTTTATTTTCCTTCAATCAGTATCCTGCTCTGGTAGACTTTGAAGTGAAATCACGGAATTATCCGACATAAACTCAATTATCTCGTATCCCAATGTTATGAAGCCAACCTCGCCTAAACCCATTTATAAAGCGGTCAAAAACATCCTGTAAGTGTTGATGAAAACGTGCAGGCAAAAACATAAATGGGATCTGATTTGGTGTAGAAATATTAATCACGACGTTACCAACAAATTTCCTTCAAAATTGTTGTAAAAGCATTCGCAATGTAAAGGTTATTTTCTAATATATCATAGATCCAGACGTCAATCTGCAGAGGAACTATTTAGTGCTAATTGGTTAAAACATTTTATTATGTACTCCCGTCCCCAGAGACGAAATAAGTGGATTAACCTCCGCAGTCTGTTTTCAGTAGCTCTATTACACAAGTCTGTTGTAAAGCAACTCTTTTTATGAGACCAAGGCGAAGCTTCTGCTGCATGCTCCCAGCCCCTTGAGACTAAACAAGCAGATAAGATACTAATGTCTGTGTCTGCCACAGCTAAGTAGTTGTACCTCTTGGAGCAGATTTAGATTTGGAAGTTCAACCCTCCGTGTCCCCTCTGCTTCAACAATGAAAGGCTGAACTGATTATTGTTTGTTTTTAATCTAATTTAGAAATCGTAGTAGTAGTAGTATCATTATTATTATTAAAGCTTTTTTTGTTCATCAGAACCCAACCCACAATTCTCCTTCAAATAGTTTGTGAATATATGACGGATTCCAAAGTTATATTCAGAAGTATTAAAATTCCAAACGACATTTGTCAAAGCTATCTCCAGGTATGAATGGGTTAAGCAGGATAAAGCTTCCTTCTCCTGCGTTTACAAACAGTCCTCTCAATATACAAATACAGTCTAAGAGCCGGGATGGACTGATTCTATACACACAGCATCAGGTATGTGGTACTCTGCTTTACCTAAGCACAGAGTCAGCCCTGAGGCCTCGCCTACCTTATAAAATGCCTTTAACGAATCGCCAGATACTGAAAACTGAATAGACTCAACAGCATAAGGGGCCTGTCTTCATAGCTGAATGGTCTAATACGTTGTTAAATACTGCTCGATGTCCCTAACCACTGCCTAAGAATAAGGTCCGAATCCCCGGGACATGGCATGTAAAAAAGTTACCAGTAAAGTGGAGGTAGGTGGTAGTTATAGCCGGATACCCCAAGTCTCCTTATCTTATAACTGCATACGGGGCCTGCCTTGATGGTCAAATGTTCTAATAAGTTGCCAAAGACTGCTCGATGTCCCTTATCACTGCCTGGGTCCGAATCCCGGCCTGGGCATGTAGGAAAGTTACCAGTGACTTGGAGGTAGGCGATGGTTATCGCCGGGTACCCCGGTCTCCTTATATTATGACTGCAGAGTGATGACTTCCCTGCAATATGGCGTAGCGATAACCGATTTTTCAAATCCACCGCATATTGTCTTGGGTTCGAGTCCTGTCTTAGAGATATGAGAAGGTTATCTGTGAGTTTTTTTTAAATTTCAAATTGCACACATTATGCAACAGAATTTTTATTCTCCATAGGTCTTATTCATCAATCAAAGTAATATTTTTAATATTTTAGCACATTCACAATCCAAATAAATAACATGGTATCACAGTCAAAAAAAGAAAAAGAATAATCTCTATTTGTCTTATTTTGCTTTACAAGCAAGTTCTATGTATAAAGTCAAAGGTAATAAATAAAATAAATAAATAAAATAAAAGTTACCTGTGAGTTGGTGGTTACCGCCGGATAGACGTAATCCAATTTCCTCAACCAATAACTAGTTTTGTCTCGATTAAGCTAAGAATGGCAGGAACGTGATGATTATAAAACCGGTTACACATTCATAACTTGTAAAAGGATGCTTATGGTTAAGCCGAGCTGTTGTGAAACACCGACAGTATTGTTGGGGGTTGAACAATGTTTACCTTTTTAAGTTCATACTTAACCCATTCACACTCAGAGTTGTTCTTAGAGGTATCGTCTGCTACTCTCATACTTTTGAAAATAACTTGGGAATAAAGCAGAAGTTCACAAAATATTTGTAGAAGATTGGTTGTTTGGCTTCTGATTAAAATTTTTACTTCAAATATCTTTCAAAAAATGCTTTTGTTAGAAAAATATATTCAAAATTGTCAGGCCTGTTTTGGCTTCTCTGAGTGTGAATGGGTTAAGAAAATACGTGAGCTCCCCCACATCTTTTCCTAAACCAGCCGGACACTGTTATGCCCTGTTGCGTGATATTTACCTTATCTGATTTATAGTTCGATGCATTTCTGTCGCTGAAACTCCGTCAATGTCATAGAAACTATGGTATGGCAATTAATGACATAAACGTTTGTATAGGCAAGAACATGAAATTATGCACCGATGACGACTAGCACCATTAAGGAAATTACATAACTGAAAGAATGTTTATTCTGTTAAACAGACGTGGAAAATCCCTTAACTATCAAAAAAGTAGCACAAACAAAAAGAAATTAGATAAACCAAAAGGTGCAGAAAAATAGAGTCAAAAATCGTATATCCGTTCTTAAAGGGCGACCCAGGCGTAGCCTGCCTTAACAGGTGACCAGTAAACATAATACTGGTGCTTAGTAAGTGGGCCTGGACTGGCTCCTGTATACGGCCAAAATGCAGACTACGCGGACATCTGGAAGGAGGGGTCACTTGACCGAAAGATGCCGACAGCACTGACCGGACACGAGCCGAGGTCAGCACGTCCGGAATCTCACACTTCTACCACTCTCTCCGTCGGCGTCATTATATATTTCCTCACTTCTACTTCAGTGGCCAAATACATAGATACTCCCACTGAGTCGCAGCTAATATTACTGCATTCGTTGCAGTCCAATAACGTTACTATGTTGTTCTTCACTTAACCCCAGTGACCAGATGACACATATTCTCGATATAACCCCTTATGCCTGTCAGTTGGTACAACATACAATATGTATCTGCGATGATATGACACAACTGCCCTGCCAGGAAAGATATCACGGCACTATAACCCTAAATATGACATTTGTGCTCTCTCATGATACAGTACAGACATTTAATTCTTGCACCAGTCGACCGGACGTCTGCAAGTGCCTGATTGTACAAACTCACTTTGATAACATGTCAAAAATTAAGCCAAGCACGCCAATCACCCACGTAGCTTGAAGAATAAAGCTACGTTCAGTAGTGAGGTCATCCATGCATTCATACCCAAGAAACTTGGTGAAAATCGGGCGTGCGGTCGTGTATTATGCCCGGTCTGCCCACGCATTTAGTGCAGGAATTAAATGCCGGCACTGTATGACTCATCTGCTTTGTTCCTGTTATCAGCCAAGCTGAGTCTCATTAAAGCCCTTTCAATAACTTTCCTATGAGTTGTGTATTTCTTTATTAATTAACAAGGATACATACTGGTAGCGTTAATTGACCGTTCTTTAGGGCGATAATAGTGTTTATCATAATCCTTTTGGGGAGTAGCCTGATCATTAGGCCTCTGCCCCGCTTCAGCCCTTGGGCCAGGACATCTGCCTTCAGGCCCAAGGCAAATACTCAAACCGCCCAGAGAAAAAGTCAGTAAAGTGTTAACCCTTATGCTGCTAGTGGCTAATTTGGCCAACATAAAATCACGCAAAAATCCTGGAAAATAACTGAAACCCTGGCACATGGGTACTCATCTGAGAGTATTTAGCGAGAGCTATCCAATGAATAGCAACACGACAGGGTTTAGAGGGATCTCAATAATAGAATAGAAACGACGAGGAATCGGGGAGGAAATTCAGTTGCAGAAGGACCATAGGCAGCCCCCCACAATGCCGCACATTTATATAGCGACCAGGCCAATCCATTTTAGGATCCAGCGGAGACTCGGTCTAGACGGCACAGTCTTCAACAGCATACTGCCATTCCTATACCTAATTGACAGCAAATGGTTAATTTGCAGGACAAGTGATGGCCTCATTTCTCAGTAGCGACAGCCAGCATCTGCTCGGGATGTGTTACTGAACCCTTCCAGATGGGAGTCCTGCTCTCTGGGTACAGCAGGTGCATCCAACTAACCATCCACCACCACCTACATAGGATGGCTGGAATGTACATGTGATCCCTCCCAGAACAGTGCATCCAACTAACCATCCACCACCACCTACATAGGGTGGCTGGAATGTACATATGATCCCTCCCAGAACAGTGCATCCAACTAACCATCCACCACCACCTACATAGGGTGGCTGGAATGTACATGTGATCCCTCCCAGAACAGTGCATCCAACTAACCATCCACCACCACCTACATAGGATGGCTGGAATGTACACGTGATCCCTCCCAGAACAGTGCATCCAACTAACCATCCACCACCACCTACATAGGATGGCTGGAATGTACACGTGATCCCTCCCAGAACAGTGCATCCAACTAACCATCCACCACCACCTACATAGGATGGCTGGAATGTACACGTGATCCCTCCCAGAACAGTGCATCCAACTAACCATCCACCACCACCTACATAGGATGGCTGGAATGTACATGTGATCCCTCCCAGAACAGTGCATCCAACTAACCATCCACCACCACCTACATAGGATGGCTGGAATGTACACGTGATCCCTCCCAGAACAGTGCATCCAACTAACCATCCACCACCACCTACATAGGGTGGCTGGAATGTACATGTGATCCCTCCCAGAACAGTGCATCCAACTAACCATCCACCACCACCTACATAGGATGGCTGGAATGTACACGTGATCCCTCCCAGAACAGTGCATCCAACTAACCATCCACCACCACCTACATAGGATGGCTGGAATGTACACGTGATCCCTCCCAGAACAGTGCATCCAACTAACCATCCACCACCACCTACATAGGATGGCTGGAATGTACATGTGATCCCTCCCAGAACAGTGCATCCAACTAACCATCCACCACCACCTACATAGGATGGCTGGAATGTACATATGATCCCTCCCAGAACAGTGCATCCAACTAACCATCCACCACCACCTACATAGGATGGCTGGAATGTACATATGATCCCTCCCAGAACAGTGCATCCAACTAACCATCCACCACCACCTACATAGGATGGCTGGAATGTACATATGATCCCTCCCAGAACAGTGCATCCAACTAACCATCCACCACCACCTACATAGGATGGCTGGAATGTACATATGATCCCTCCCAGAACAGTGCATCCAACTAACCATCCACCACCACCTACATAGGATGGCTGGAATGTACATGTGATCCCTCCCAGAACAGTGCATCCAACTAACCAACCACCACCACCTACATAGGATGGCTGGAATGTACATATGATCCCTCCCAGAACAGTGCATCCGACTAACCATCCACCACCACCTACATAGGATGGCTGCAATGTACACGTGATCCCTCCCAGAACAGTGCATCCAACTAACCATCCACCACCACCTACATAGGATGGCTGGAATGTACACGTGATCCCTCCCAGAACAGTGCATCCAACTAACCATCCACCACCACCTACATAGGATGGCTGCAATGTACACGTGATCCCTCCCAGAACAGTGCATCCAACTAACCATCCACCACCACCTACATAGGAAGGCTGGAATGTACACGTGATCCCTCCCAGAACAGTGCATCCAACTAACCATCCACCACCACCTACATAGGATGGCTGGAATGTACACGTGATCCCTCCCAGAACAGTGCATCCAACTAACCATCCACCACCACCTACATAGGATGGCTGGAATGTACACGTGATCCCTCCCAGAACAAGGGCTGCCTCAGTAGCTAAGTGACCTAACCTATTGTGCACCGACTGCAGCTTGCGACTTTGCTGCACAAGGAGTTTCTAGCGTCATTTGAGGCGATTGTAGTTAATCTGCCGCTGATTATGGCTAAGTAACGAAGTGGTTTTCTCCTGATGTTGTGTTTTCCTCTAGAGAACTAGAGGCTGTCATGATGCAGACCAGAACGACAATCAAGTAATTAAATCTAATTAAATTAAACTGAATTAAATTGTGTCAATCCTGCAATGCACATTGCTTATACAGGCCAACAATTATCTAGAACTGTATTGTTAGTTTCGCAGTTCATCTTACAATTTATAGAATACTCAGACTTCTTTAAAATTACAGAAACCCACAGAAGTAATTAAAAATTGTATTTCATTCATATTTGACTTTATTTGAAACTCTAGTATTATTCTGCCGAAGCCATTGTTTAGTATACTAGATCTAGTTTGATTTACCCTTTGTTCTCTCTGATATATAATAGTGTATGGGTGCATTTTGTGGGATTTTCCACACATCCAATAAGCTCAAAATGACAACTGACCTACAGAAAATTAAAATCCATTATGGCCAGTGCAATACTACCAAAGGCAATAACTTTCAATTTAGTTAAATATGGTACAGTATAATTCGAGTAAAAATAAAATAAAAGTGAATACAGTCAAATATTACTTAGCTGTTCTGAGTAGGTTTATTTAGGTTAGCGTGAGTGTTACGTTTCTGTTGTAGCGAGTTTTCTGTGGTATGGTGGAGTGCATGTGACATTAAACAACCTCAGCAGATGCTTATACACATAGAATTCGATCAGGAAAAACCTCAGATTCCTGTTCCAGCTATAAAAACATGATACCGATCAGCTTACAATGCAAGGCTCATAAACGTCTAGTTCCACTTACAGAAACTCGACAAAATACCAGTTAATGTTGTTATCAAATCAGATCATTGCACGAATGTGTAAATAGCTCTCACTGTAGTACTTAACAATTTCAAGACCAGGGAACTTTGGAGATCTGACATATGTTTTTTGAAATATCAATCAAGATTTTTAATGAACAATGCATGTTGTATATATTCGTCAATTAAAGCAATATTCCTGAATAGCTTTAAAGCGTAGAATGGTAGGAGATCTTTTAAAGTTTATAAACCATCTGGACGCTGTGAGCAAGAATTGGTTAACGCAGCTGGTTAGCAAGAACGCACCCCACCTACTTGGCCTCGAGCAAACGAGTGCTTCCGGTATAAACAAAATGAAACGTGACATTTTCATAGCGTTAGTGTACTTGGTCAAGAAGCCATTTTCTAGAGCAAAGATTGTGGAACATATAAATGTGTAATTGCCTTGTAGCGGTTTTATTTAGACACTCATTATTTCAACTTTTAAAAACAAACTCCATTCATGCAGGGTGATATGAGCACCAAATCATACTAACCGAGTTCTATATACTAGACTATTTTATTTTCCTATTTGTTCCGAATTAGTAAATATGTTTGAAACAAACTATTTTAAGTCACGTTCACTTAATAACTCAATATTCAATCTCTTTAAAGAATAACTCAATATTCAACCTCTTTAAAGAATAACTCAATATTCAATCTCTTTAAAGAATAACTCAATATTCAATCTCTTTAAAGAATAACTCATTATTCAATCTCTTTAAAGAATAACTCAATATTCAATCTCTTTAAAGAATAACTCAATATTCAATCTCTTTAAAGAATAACTCAATATTCAATCTCTTTAAAGAATAACTCAATATTCAATCTCTTTAAAGAATAACTCAATATTCAACCTCTTTGAAGAATAACTCAATATTAAAATCTCTTTAAAGAATAACTCAATATTCAATCTGTTTAAAGAATAACTCAATATTCAATCTGTTTAAAGAATAACTCAATACAGTATTCAATCTCTTTAAATAATAACTCAATATTCAATCTCTTGGAAGAATAACTCAATATTCAATCTCTTTAAAGAATAACTCAATACTCAATCTCTTTAAAGAATAACTCAATATTCAATCTCTTTAAAGAATAACTCAATATTCAATCTCTTTAAAGAATAACTCAATATTCAATCTCTTTAAAGAATACACAGCCAAAAGGGAACACCTAAATGAACCCCATAAGGATAGAGAAATGTGTCCAACACGCTAGCATAGGAACTATGATATTATATATCATAACCCCCTTATTATGTTCCATAGATTGAGACAAACTATACCATGAAGAAGGATATACAACTCAACAGTTGGCACGCAAAAAGGAAGTCCTCATACTCGGGTTATGACGTCATAATCAACATGTAATAATGCTTTCAACAGTGGTAAGAAAATAACATAGAGCACCTATAGGACTGGAACATATTCGGCTAGTTTTGGTCTCGAATAGTATCAGAGGGTCCTCTGGTAGTGATATGACTGTACAGATCACCTCACACCACCACACATTTATATAGCGAATAGGCAAACCCATTGTGAATGGCGCACATGGTCTGTCAGTTTGTATGTATGTATGTATGTATACATGTATGTATCTTACTTGACCATGTTTGTATATATATGTAGGTACATTTATAAAACATAGAACAACTTGAAAAACAAAACTATAGAAAAGAGAACCAATACAATTGGCCACAGCGCTATTACTTCTCGTACTACATGGGACGGAGTGTGTATGTCCAAACTGTAATCAGTCTGTTTATCCCTTAAAGGCTACCCAAAAGAGAGAACTATAGAGAGCTTGGCGGCTTCCAGAGCTGTTCTTGGTAAACTAATCCCTGCTCACACACCAGGCTCCAGGCACAGCACTGGTAAACACTCCATCAGCTACGGTCGCACCGAATCCTTGCCAATAGAATATACCTGCCCTACCCTCGGCTATATACGACCTATTAGTTCTGGAGCATTAACTACGAAGTACATCCCGCCAGGAATATAAAAAACTGGAATATCCTACGAGATCCTTATTACATCTCAGGAAAGACTCGATTGGTTGAATCTTTTTTCCTTTTTTTCCGTTTTTGTAAATATTTTGGTGTTCAGATGGGTTGAATCTTTTTTTCTTTTTTCCGTTTTTGTAAATATCTTGGTATTCCGATCGGTTGAATCTTTTTTCCTTTTTTCCGTTTTTGTAAATATTTTTGGTGTTCATAATCACCATCTTATTCCCGACTCACTTCATGGTCTTTATGAATTTCTAATCCAGTTCTCCACCTTAATTCTAATATTAACCTAAATATTTAGATATTCATATAGGGCAGGATAGAAAGTGATGAGTCAAGTATTTCTACAAAGTTTGCAGCTCTCTTTTTTTCTATTGCGTTTAACCACTTGTTTGTTGCTAATGTGCTATGCGTTGTCATGTATAATATATGTATATATATATATATATATATATATATATATATATATATATATATATATATATATATATATATATATATATATATATATATATATATATATATATATATATATATAAATACACACACACACACACACACACACATATATATATATATATATATATATATATATATATATATATATATATATATATATATATATATACATATATATATATATATATATATATATATCTATATATATCTATATATCTATATATATATATATATATATATATATATATATATATATATATATATATATATATACGTATATATATATATATATATATATATATATATATATATATATATATATATATATATATATATATATATATATATATATATATATATATATATATATATATATATATATATATATATATATACATATGGACGTGAAGCGAATATAATGCAATGCCTTCAGGCTGGCCCATAAGTGGGCTAGTGTGCACAGACTGTTCACATAACAGAAAAAACATTCCCCGGCACGATTACCCCTAAACAAAGGCACTTAGTTCATCACCTAAACACCCATTCTCCTGCTGATGCAGTCGTTACTCCTGGTGTTATATTTGCATGGACACATTTTTTTGCCACTCAAAGCTGTGTATTTTTGGCAGAGGCCTCGTTGCTAGCTGGCTGTGGGATTTTCGCTGGAAAACACAATGATGGATTCGTTAGCACTAAAGAAGGTGTTAATTGCAGAAATATTATTTTCAAAAGATGACAGGGGGGGGGAAGGGATTAAATCAATTCCATGAAAGTATTTGGAGGAGAAATATTCATCGAAACCCAGCAAAGAACATTCTTTTATATACAGTGTTCCATGAATCCCTGCATTATTTCTCCGTTATTTCTAAAAGGGTTCATTTACCAAGACGACCTACAATATCCTGACACAATGGGGTCAAATGCCTACTTTGACTGCTGGGTTATGGTACAATATGTTTTATTGGAACCATAACAGGAAAGAGGTACAGATAAGTCCAGTTCTCCAAAGTGATGCATCTGAATGAACATCAAATTAACAATGTACCAAACGACATAGTTTAGCAACACGGACAAGCTGGATAAACAAATCAAATCACATTACAATAGTAACTATTGGGATATTTTGAACATGGCGTTTCATTAGAGCACCAAACGTATGATTTCGATAAAATTGTTACGGTCTAGGTAATGGATATAAACACAATTGATGCAAAGACATATAGCATGCTACGAATGATCAGGCATAAAGTCGATATCTATGGAGAGAGAGAGAGAGAGAGAGAGAGAGAGAGAGAGAGAGAGAGAGAGAGAGAGAGAGAGAGAGAGAGAGAGAGAGAGAGAGGGCGGAGGGAGATGATATGTAATTCACCTAATGTATGCATATGAACTGACATCTCTATATTGTTACTTGGCCCTATCAATGCAGTTGGTCATCTAGTCTAGGAAATGCCAATATGCTAGGTTTTCAGAAACACGCTTGAACTTCAAATAAAACACTCTTTTCGCCTTTGAAGGAGGGTATGGTAGGAAGGCTGTTACATATTATGTAACCTGAATACTAGCAGCATTATTTGTCGTCTTGCCAAATGCCTGCTGCGGAAACTGGCACATTTGTGTTTCCATGGCAATGAGTGTAGCAAAACAGCAAGATTTCTTTTCATCCCAGTTCAGAGCATCGTTAAAACACTAACAGTCACAAAGATCTAGCAAAAAGTGTATAACTTACAGTAAAACAAACACTAATGATGGAAAAAGGAAAATCATTTCGTTTATCGTCAGTCTTTTTTGCTATTCAGCATAATTACGATGATGGTAGAAATCAGAACAACTGAAAAGGTATGCTTTTAAGCATTAAGAGTGTATTGATTAGCCCTGGAAAACAGTGTATTTCTGATGAATCCCTGGAATGTTCTTACTAAGTATCATGGGATGTTTTTGGGGGTGGGGGCTTTTTCGGCAAAGCTGTACACTCTGGCTGGCCATGATAAAAAAAAACTGAAATAAAAAACAACTTTTGATGTAAAGTAGTGTACTCTGAAGCACTTTTTCAAGTAGAATGGATCACATCTCTATTTTACAATCAGTACTGACAGCATTAGTTTTGACTTCTTTGTAAAAAGCCTGAACATTCCAAGATGGTGGCGAATCTAACAAGTGCGGTTAACATATGTCTTTTCCTATAAGCACGCGTCTTTATCGCCAGTAGTAGTAACCAGAAATGACAGTTATATAGGTTCCTTTTGCCAGGAAATAGAAACAGGGTGGGTTATTAGATGATTGATCGATGCTTCCAGGAAGGCGGTCTACTCTCGATTATAAGTCAGTCAAAGAACCCTAAGATGTGTTACCTCCAAACTCGTATCATCTAGTTCATTGCACACTGACCAGACTAGCCCAGGACTGCATCCCAAACTTCCTGGGGGCGGCCATTTTGAAACGCAGGATCACCATCCCTGACTGGAGCTGAGCACCTGGCCAAATGCACAGATCTATGCTCGTGTACACTTAATTCTGGGGAATTAAAAAAACATGGGTTGTATATAGCTTATGGATGTAGCCTAGATTTCTAGACTGTTCTATGTATTTTTGTCTTCGGGCACCAAGTGGCCAATAGCCAAATTAATTCATATTTATCTCAACATTTTAATAAAGGACTTTGTTAAAACGTTAGAGATAGCAGGACCAGGTGGTGCCATCTTCTAGTTTCTAATATATCTGGTAGTAGTACCACACTGCACTACTTGGTCAGCTCAGAAGTTAATGTCAACTTTTAAGGGACTAGGCAGAAGGCAAGGTCCTCGTATGGATGCAATACTAGAACTGACAGGGATCTATACTAGAAAAGGATATATTTACTATTCAAAGTATTCAAACTACCGGATAACTGTCGCTTTTTGCTGGTCCTATGGAGGAAATAGGGGTACAAATAGAGCTCAAATATGTGCTTTTTTAAGATATTAGATGTCCATTTACATAGGTCAAAGAGTCGTTCCTCCTCTTTCTCTTTTATGAAGATATTGCTTAGAGAAGCATGACCCTAAGGTGTTGTTAGATAGTGGAAAACATCACTCAAAATTAGTAAACGTCAGTCCATCTAGCCTGTTATATAATGGTAATGGCTCAAAATAGAACTAGGAAATAGGTCAATTCCACCAACTAAATCTAATCCTCGTCAAGGCCGTGGCTGTGTTGTCTAGTTTAGCCGGGGAGCTAACAAGACTAAGAAGAAATCTCAACATTGGTGCAGGATGTGATAAATCCGCTACTCAGATATGTTGGTGGTAACTGTACACCTACCATGTCTCAGCTAGCACAGGAAAGCAAACTGGGGATACCCAACATCCCACCCCTGGGGGGCGGACCATGTGATAGTCTTGGGGATTCTACCCTTTTTATACCTGGACAGAACATTTCACTCCTCAGACAGAGTCAGACTTTTCCCTTTCTGGCAGAGCCAGAAATTCTCAATTTTCCGGACCAGAATATATTTTTCTTGATATTCAGGGCCAGGAAATTATTTTTCTAAAAAGGCATAGTCGCCTTGTCAAAGGGTAATGTTATGCCAGTGGGATGGAGCGTCTTACCAAGTAATGAAATACTGCATTTTTACCGTAACTATCCTAACCGATAAAAGCTAATCGTTTGCCTATATCTACGACAGAGAGCATACGTGGCAGGAAAGAAATCAGACATTTCTTTTGAAAACGTCAGAAAAAAAGTTTTTTCTTCTGATATTTTGCAAAAGGTGTTGGAATAAAAGCAGACAGATTTTTTGACTTTTTCGGAAAAATTGTTTGGGAAAAATTGAGTATGTTTTGACTGTCACGAATGCTCTTTCGTATAGTTCACTATGATACAACAAAAATAGCAGTCACAGTTCTACTGCTCTCAACAGATATAATGGTGCAAACAGGGTCAGTCCATTGCTCGTATTGTCCCTGTGGCCTTGGCCTATATGCCATGATACATTATTTCACACAAATGTCAAGATATATGTTTACATGGCTATTTCCCTCAAGAGGAATGTGAGAAAGTTGCCAGTGTAGGCTTGGTGTTTTTTCCGGTAGGACGGAAGCAACAACAATTGGACCTCTGCCAAACTTTACAACATTGGCAAACACAAATCAAGTAGTGATACCATACATGAGTCTGGCTATAAGTTCCATAATTCACTTGTTAGAAAAGCAAACACATCTCAGCTAGACGACTAATACACGTCGCAAAAGCACTTATGGAAACCTTAATCTAACAGCCAGACGAGGAAATATTTGAAGGGCTAGAAAGGGCGTATTTGTTGTGCCTGTCTACTAGTTCAAGAATCATGCTTTGATGTTTTCCCAGTCTAAAGGTTGCGTTTCAAAATACTTTGGTAGGCTCTGCATCCAACGCCATCTGTCTTAGGAATGAGGTATTAAACACGTACAGCGCTCTTCCCGCATATAAGTCAACCAATCACCCTCAAAGGCTTCCATAATGCTAAGGAGTTTTTGTTATCTACAGTTCTTGTTCAGTTGGCCTAGTGATATATATGCCTCCAATGCGGCGTTGGTCATATGGTTACTTTCTTGTACATGCATGGGTTTGGAAAGCTGCTGATGTAGCTTTCACTCAGAATGGCGCACTGTAATGGCCAGAAGATGGTGCACTACGGGTAAGGTTGGCGTGTGTAGGTGCCGCCATCTATCAGCAGAAAAAGTAACCTAATACTGGTTTGCAGTCGAAACATTTGATATCATTATCCATCGATAGATGTCGCTTTACATGAACCAACACCCCTCTAAAGAACGATATACACTGGAGATATAATTGACTGAAGGACTGAACCAAATATAAAATTGCAGTCCATATACATGTTAACCTTTAATATGTAAATGCCTTAAAATTGAACCAGAGTCATCATATATTGATTCGCAAAAGCAACGCTAGTTAGCTCCATGTTCTGGATTGTATTGATTTTGCATGACCACAATAGTCACCATGAATATCTTTGTCAATTGTTACCTGACTGAATTCATCCATGACTGGAGCAGTTGGCATCGACTTCGATCGTTTTCTCTAATTGTTGCTCTCGCTCTCGTGTAACCAATAGTTTTCTTATTTACTGCTGAAATTATCCAGTCTGCCTCAGTGTTATGATAAGCCTTCATTTTGATTCAATTGGTTTTACTTGATAAAGATTTCCCGGTTGAATGTATTACCAATTAATTATATTAGAATCATACATTTTGTCCACTTTTGATATATCCTACTTAGTGTTTGCGTTATCATGATATATGTGTCATTTTAGTCTTCTTACTTTTCTTTTAGGACATATTCTTCGTGGGGAGGTGTCTTACTAGGCTTGGGATTCACTCTACTTCTCATCTGCCTCATCCTCTGTCTACACGCGTATTGCGTCATCACCTTTGATGACGCCAAGGTCAGTACAATACGTCATCAAATGGAATACCGTCATAAAGACTTAATTTGATGCCTTCCGTCATCGTAATCTGTGATTTTGTAGTAGTGACAGGATACAATCTCTGTCGAATATACCAATATGCTAAGTTTTTCTTTTCGGATACAGCATACAGCCTTCAATAGATTGCGGAAAACCTGAATAAAAAAAGCAGTCGAATGCCCTTTCCATATATATTAAGAATATTATGTAAAGAATGGGAAATCGAACTCCTGGACACACACACACATACATACTTACATACATTTATATATATATATATATATATATATATATATATATATATATATATATATATATATATATATATATATATATATATATATATATATATATATATGTATATATATATATGTATATATATATATATGTATATATATATATATATGTATATATATATATATATATATATATATATATATATATATATATATATATATATATATATATATATATATACTAGTATATATATATATATATATATGTGTGTGTGTGTGTATGGAAAATTTAGCTACCTCCAACAATTAAAATGCTGACCTTTCTGATCACTGGTAGTAAACACCTTATAATCTTGTGAATAACAGAGTTGTGTGTATTATTTGTATTGTAGGAAGGGGAAGGCGAAGAGGAAGGGGCTGTGGATGGTCGTCCTCCATCGCCCCCTTCCATCAGGAAAGACGAAAATGGAAAGCCACTCAATTATAATCTCGCCAATTCTGAACCGGTTAAAGAGTCGCCGGTCAAGGATTCCAGAGCAGGGATAGTGGAGTCGAAGCCTGTGAAACCAGTACAGGTTATTATCATAGAAAAAGAGAGGGACGATGCTTCCAAGCCGCCATCTTATCAGAGGAGTCCACCGGACTATGCCTCGAAGCCGCCACTTCATCCGAATAAAGGTTCCCGAAAAATACCGAACAGTGACGAAGATACCCGAGCAGGCCCGAGAGCTTCCGAGTATCCGCGAAGGTTTCCGCCGCAAGGGTACGGTTACCATATGCCACCGGGCATGGCTGGGGATGTGGCTCCCCCACCCCCACCACATGGAAGACTTTTAGCTCCTGTTCGATCCCCGGATCACGACCACACGGACAATCGCCGTCTCAGCCAACCAGTGGTCATGTATCTTCCAGAGGATGGAAACGTTCGCTTGTCTAGAATGAGTATTTATGATAACGTTCGCTACGAGTTCGTGGCGAGACAACAAAAGCAACGGGATACCTAATTGAACCTTTCCGGAAGTGCTATTGCATCGTGGATCCTTGATGATTTGAGCTTGGTTGGTATCATGCATCACCGATAGATGGCGAGAAGAGCAGTTAACGTGGTTGAAGCTGGCGATGTCAGGAAAGAATTAAAACGTTCTGGTGGATTAAAAACGTCTGCATGCGCACCTCAAACATCAGCAGCATTTTGACTTAATCTGAAAAGTTTAGGTATTTGGCATACAGACGGATAAGTAACATCCAAACACCTATGGAGAAGCATAGATTTTTAAACCAATATCGATGCTTATAATAGTGTCCAGTTTTGTCATCCTAGGTTGTTTTGGTTTACAAACTTGCAAATTTTGCCGGTAAATTATTATATGACGGAATCTTTGTTGATGGTAGCCTTTGATGCCAATTAAGGATATCTAGAGGCTTATGGGTCTGTGACTTCTGGTACTGTGATTAACCACGAGTCACTGGCAAGTTTCCCTTCTAAGTGGCCAAAACAGCAATTGGTCAATTCGCACTGACTGAAACCGCTCGACCTTAGAGGGCCCCCCACGACGCTTGGTAAAGTGGAGAAAAAGTATTGGTTAATGTATCAACCTTTATTTGGTCAATAACACTTTCAGAAGATTCTTACCCACCCAAAAGCATCATGATTTGTACGACTGTAATACACCCAATGCGTGGGGGTCTTTATTGAATCCACTGCTAAATCTAGAATAAACCATTTTATCTCCCAAAATGAGAATGCGGGTGCCTGATATCGATGAACAAAACTACTGTAGAAACACGGGGATTGCTAGGTAACTTATTTGTTATCACAGTTCAGCAGTTGCTACCCAACGACATACCTCTTGGTAATGTTTTCAATTTATACTTTCATCAACCTCTTGCATTTTTGTCGATGGGATTTTGTTTAATATGTTTCAGTAAATCGAGCAGATAAAACACTTTTTGAAATCGGAAATGAAATGGTTATTTGCTGATTCCTTGACTAAGTAAGGTGATTGTATATATATATATATATATATATATATATATATATATATATATATATATATATATATATATATATATATATATATATATATATATATATATATATATATATATATATGTATATATATATATATATATATATATATATGTATATATATATATATATATATATATATATATATATATATATATATATATATATATGTATATATATATATATATATATATATATATATATATATATGTATATATATATATATGTATATATATATATATATATATATATATATATATATATGTATATATATATATATATATGTATATATATATATATATATGTATATATATATATATATATATGTATATATATATATATATATATATATATATATATATATATATATATATATATATATATATATATATATACTGCTGGTATTTCCATTGGGAGGTACTTTCTATATGTATATTGTTGTAAATTTCTTTTAACCCTATGCTATTACAATCGAACACGTGTACGCCAATTTAGGGTTAACTTTTGATGAGTGTTTTGCTTTTTTGAGTACCTCGATCGACTCTTGAGAGATGTTCCGGATATGGGTCAATGTCGTGGCCAATTTGGTCCTCTAAAAATGAAAGCCGAATAACCAAACCTATAGTATGATGAGAGAGCAATAACTCTTGGTTAACATGTATTTAGATAATGGTAAGGGTTTAGCGAGTTTTGTATTTAAGCAAATAAGATGATTTACAAAAAATACCTCCGTGGTGTAAATATGCGCTTCCTGTTCATGTATGGGTATTTTGAATAATGACTCTTATATCGTACCATTGAAGTTTGTAAACATGAGCAAAGTCTTGTACAACCATAAACGTTACTTCCATTGTGTTTTTCGAGTTATCAGTACTCCTGATAAAGTCATTTCATTTCCCATAAACGAAGTGTAATTTTCTATCATGAAGACAGTAATTTAATCTCCTCAATGAACGATGATGCATATTTGATTGTAATGCGGTGACGTCATAAATGGTATGTATATAAATTGTGTCA
>OZ012691.1:2396017-2428017 GCA_963942565.1 Maea johnstoni | reverse complement strand
GTTCTGAGAGTAATAATACCATAGAGTACTGAGGACTCTGTAGCATTAAAGACACTCTCTTCCAATCGGACAGAATAATGGGTGGCAAACTGAATGTGGTGCGTTTCACATACATACACCCTCAATGCCATACAGCAGATTCCTGGAGAGAATCTACGGCCATGATATGCTCACTGCAGTAGGAGAGACACTCTTAATGGAATACGGTCATGATGGGCAGATTAGATATATTGCACTAGAAATATAGACGCCCTCAGTAAATTGGAGACCTTAGGTACCTTGGAATGACTTATGGTCGTAATATATGCTCGGTGAAGTTTGACAAACGCCCACGTCCAAGGAGATACAATGGAATTCTTATAACGACCTACAGCCACAAGGAGCAAAATGGATAGAGTGCGAGAGATACAGTGCCGACATTTAATTCCTACAGCAAATACGTGGGCAGGCCGGACATACAATTTGACCACAAACATAATTGCCACCCAGCTTCCTGGATATGGATGCTTGGATGACCTCACGACTGGATATAGCATCGACTCACAAGCTAGGTTGGTCATTGGTGTGCTTGGCTTATTTTTGACATGATACCCATGGGTGTTTGTACAACGGTGCACTGGAAGATGTCCGGTCGACTGGTGCAGGAATTTAACATATGTACTGTATAAGCATCCTCACTGAATAGTACGCCGACACCGAGAACCATGTACAACTCTGCTTTACAAACTGGATTCAGTACACACAAACATATAGTCACCCTAACTCAATGGATTATGTAAGGGTCCTGGTGGCAACCTACTACCTTGGTTACAATGCATAGGAAATACAGCATTACCCTTTCACAAATATACAGTAGATTTCTGGCTATGGCCCACAACCTTGATGTACAAGATGGATACAGTGAGATATAGAATTAGATATCTGAACGTGGATGGCATATGTAATGATGACCTATAACGTGACGGCCAGATTTGCTATGGTGCACATGTACCCACGGCCACTGAAAAGGTTGACACCTCTTCCTGAGCGAGCACATTAAGTCCCTAATACAAGTCATTAGTCATGATGTATTTACTGGTTACAAACTAGCAGAAAGTTACCAGCAGCACATCCAAATAACACCGACCACAGAGGATTTAGGATACGCTATGTAAAGTGTATTGTGTGTATTTTGTGATTAATGTAGTAATGCTGGTATATATAGTAATTCTATGTTAACTGTGTCTTACATAATCATCATTGAGGGATATTTTTTATATGTATATATATAAATATATGTATATATGTATATATATATATATATATATATATATATATATATATATATATATATATATATATATATATATATATATATATATATATATATATATATAATATGTATGTTACACATAGAAAAATTACGTAATCAAATGAATTAATCTAATTGCACAATGGCATAAACAGTTTGCCTACAGAAGTGTCATGGATATGGCTGAAGATTGAGCAAGCCTACCAGATTTAAATAATGCTGTAACTACCACAAGGTATCAGCATCGCAGCATGATTCGACTAGTGAGAAAGTTACCAGTGACTTTTTGTTGATGGTTTTCCCATATACTTCTTAGTACCCCATTGCTTTACAACTGAAATGGCAATGTTTTACCTCAATTGCGCAAACACGTGACGATAAACAAAATTATAAACAATCCTTAATATGAATACTTTTAATACAATTACTGGTCAATAACATTATACGGTTTATCTCAGCAACACATCTACATGGATATTCCTTTCAAATAGTGCTCCCATTAAACACCTCCGCTAAAGTTCTTGCTGCTCAAAATTGGTCAGTATTGAATAGTTGTGGGACTGTCTCAACCAAAATCATCTTTTGAACACTAATCAAAGGCTAAAGGACCTATCCATTGAGTTTGATATGATGATTTAAGCGTAAATAAATGTTTAAGTAAAAAGATTGCTGCACGATGAACTGATGAACTTGACCTCACCTTAAGTAAGAAAGTACGGAAAAGGCTAACATTTTAATGCCAGGAGCCAGGAGTTATCAACCTTCGTCGATAAACTGAAAACAAAAAACTTTAACGACCAAGATGAGACTCGAACTCGCAATCTCCTGATCCGAAGTCAGGCGCCTTCTCCATTAGGCCACGCGTCCTATATTTTGTCTCCACTTATACATTAATTGACTTCCGAAATTAATTGAATTCTTTAATCATAATTACACAATGTGATCGACAGTTTACTGGCACAGACGGCATGCTACACAATTTGGGTGCAAATTCAATTGTCAGTTTAAAAAACATCCATAATAGATAATTCATAAAACAACTAACGAAGGGTCTGCCCCCTATAGCCCAGTGGCACAAAGTATTTCACGACCAAATGATTATCATTTTGATGTCACCGCTGCACATGTACAACATCCCAAGTTCAATGGATATCATGAGTCAATTTGTAGATAATATTCGATGATTTCCGGATATTCAACATGCAGTATTAATTACTCATTATTAAATCGAAAAAAAAAAGAAAATGTGTTGATTATCAAAACAACACCAACATCAGATCATTTTGTGACTTCTTTGCAAAAATATTTAACGACCACGACGAGATTCGAACTCGCAATCTCCTGATCCGAAGTCAGGCGCCTTATCCATTAGGCCACGCGGCCGACGTATATATCCGATATCGATATGTTTTCAAATTCACCTAAAATTATACGAATAATTTAATCCAACATCTGTCATAACAGGTGCTTGGCAAGCAGCATAGATCTTGCTCAACAGTATACGGTAGCTGAGTGTGTTCATATGAAGTGGGAAAATATCATGCGACTATAGCCAGTATCATACATGTTAGGGAATTAAATTCACCAACGAATAAAGGGTGTCATCATAGAATAACCACTTACTGATATAGCTATGCATGATATGTATGAAAGTACCCAATAGCGCACAGTAATATGGTGACTCTTTTATCGCCTTGCTTTATTCAGAGAGGCATCATCAAAGATAACTGAATGTGCAGCACCACTGTGTACATAAGATTCCTTTGCTGGCAGATTTTTAACTCCAGTTTGAATTATCTAAATGCTCTAGTATTTCACCTTTCGACCTCAGTCTCTCCAAAAACATAGTTAGTTTACAAGCATAGAACTCGTAACGATCTGCGATATCAACTTCTAGCACATTGCAATGTTTGGCACCTTTCAAAAGGTATGTGGAATACATGATGGGCACTATAGAGAAAACTGTAACAATAGAAATTATTAAATTGATAAAAGAAATAAGAGTCTGGTAACAGTGTAACACGTTAACCTGGTTAGATATAAACAGAAACTATCCATCCCTTTCAACAAAACCTCGAATCATCTAAGGAGCTATTACAAAAACGTGAGAGACAGCATTTGCAGAGCATCAGACCACTCAGCTATGGAGGCAGCTACTGTTGACTATTTTTGAGTAAGGTGGTATCCAGAACGAACTAATGAGCTGAACCTCACCTTAAATTAGTATGTAAAGAAAAGGATAATAATGTAATGCCCTGGGCCAGGATTTATTCAAACCGTCGTTGATAAACAAAGGAAAAAGATAAACGACCACGACGAGACTCGAACTCGCAATCTCCTGATCCGAAGTCAGGCGCCTTCTCCATTAGGCCACGCGGCAGGTATAAGTAACACTAATTTGGTTTGTTTTATTTTTCAAAAGTACTTGGAGAATACATTTAATAACATGACTTCATTGACCCATTGTTTGCTGAGTATACATGATTGTGTGATGTAAATATGTGGAGGCAAGCAGATTGAAATGATTGGGTTGCTCTCTACTACTAGTATATATTGCACGGGTTCGAATCCCGCTTAATGCAATGCGAGGAATTTACCACTGGCCTGAACCAAGTTGGTGTTTTTTCACACGTAGTCAAGTTTCCAGCTCGCACGTAAGTATCCGCTCTACGTCCAGTGCTTCATTATCAGGTATTTTCCTTTAGATGCACTGTTTATTTTTTGTACATATTTATCTAACCACCCCTCTGTTTGCGTTATTTTTGTTTGCCTTTTCGCTTCTTTACTTGACTTATTATTTGTAAAACACTGTATTTGCTATGATTTTGTACATTATTAGTACAGTCAATAAACATACAATACAATACAATTAAGTCACAATATTGATGAAAGTGAACATTTCTTAGAAAAGACGTACTCATATTGCATACATTTGCCCTGTCAGGCCATTGATGTATTTCTGTTTAAATCATATTGGGGGAAAATCAGTATAAAACCTGTGGTGTTTTGGAAAATCTCAGAAATACTGTGCGATTGAATTTAAGTTGTATTTAAAACTGACTTCACTGTTCACTTTGAAAGTGCCAAGAAAAGAAAAATCTAGAAAATGTGATGGCGGTACAAACGGAACTTAAAGTTTGCATATGTCTGATTCAGACACATTTTTGTCATGAAGAAAAATACAATACACCCGACCACGACGAGACTCGAACTCGCAATCTCCTGATCCGAAGTCAGGCGCCTTCTCCATTAGGCCACGCGGCCGACGATATTATTTGAAAAAATATATCATTTGATTTTTGAAATCCATCAGCGGCTTTGTTATGTTTATAACCCATTTATCGGATCATATGTTCGATCCGATCACAATTTTGTTGGTATATTACACACACTTAAGGGAATTATCGAGTTGGATTTAAACACTGCAGTTACAGTAAAACTATGAGGGACACTCGTTTGGAGTGAGACCATCTCTACGTATTGCACTTACAGTACATACATTTAATCCCTGCATCAGTCGACCGGATGTCTGCCAGTGTCTGGTTGTAGAAATACCCATGGATAACATGTCAAAAATGAACCAAGCACATCAATGACACACGTTGACTGCGGTTCTAAGCTACTTTAGAGGTCAAAGCAAGTCGGACTACTTGTATTTGTTGAATTCAGTATGCTTGGCAATTTTGAATTTCATTACCTTAGTATTTTGACATATCATTGATGCACATTCACAAATATGTGAGCCATTCTATCTAAAACGTTAATCTGAAAACCATATCGGTATTAAACGCATTCATTATATCGCGAAGCTTTTCTGAAATCACAACCGATAGGCAGGAGTAGTTTCTCGCCTGTTTTATGACAGTAAAGTATTGTTCTCTAAAGCACTCTAATGGGGTTAAATACCACTGAGTGAGGGTTTAATCAAGGCAGATGAAAGCTGTTTATCTGCCGAGAGCAGTATGTTTAGTATACATTAATGCTGCTAGTCCATTCAAATTCAACATTCTCCCTGAATTGTCTAATGAGTGTAGCACTGTCAATGGTGTAGTGGCAGCAATACCCCATAGTAGATGACATCTCCGGTGGACTCAGTTATTCTTCGATATGCAACATTGGTGCCACCTTAAAAAAGAAAATCGTGAACAGCCCTGACAACTAGTACTGAGTAACTTGCGGCATGGTCATGTTAATATGTATATATATATACACTAGTATATATATATATATATATATATATATATATATATATATATATATATATATATATATATATATATATATATATATGTATAAAAGTATCTGTACTCATGTAGTACAGTCAATAAGCATTCATAAAGTTTCACACATTGCCACACTATCAATATGGACGCAAATTGGTCAGTTAAACAATCTTTAGAAAATGCCAAGTGCGTTTTGATAATGTGAATAATTTGTATGTTGAGCAATTATTTGGAAAATATTTGAAAAAGATAAGTATGCAATCTTGCTAAAATATGTTAAGTATTTTGAGACACATACTAAGTATTACAATTAGATAAACAGATTATCTTTTACAAACATACGTATGGGAAATAGCTTTATAGCCTTGCATTAAGCGCTTTTAGGGAGAGTGTAAACAATGGTCTCGATCAATGGCGGAAGGATATTTCAGCTGCCGTGAGCACTATTCTTCGCGGTGGCAATGAAACTCGCCGAGAGGGAAGTCAGGCAGGCTTAGCGATGAGTCGATATAATGAAGTGTTTGTTTGGAAATGAACCTGCTGTCTGCGAGTAACGCGAGAACTCATCCGTCTTCTCGCCTCCAACTCCCGCGTGGCTTGACGCACGTGAACTGCGCAATGTGTTTATTGGTTAACAAATGGTCTCTAAGGGAAGCTGAATCAGGTTAGCGAATCGAAACACGGCTAATCCCTGTTCTGGGTCGTGGGGTTTCAGCCGCTCATTCCCAGACACTAATCTCTTTCCAAGTCACGTTTGTCTTATCTCGCGCCGACGAGAGCGACACTTTAAGGAGATCTCGGACGGATGAGAACAGCGTGTAATTTCTAAGGTGAAACCTGTTCTCCCATGAGACACAACGACCCTGCACATCCCACATCATCTACGCCACTTTCACCTCCAGAATGATGATAACACAGCATCTCGTTGAGGGAACTTGACGTTATAAGTACACGAGAGTCAAGGAAAGAAGGATTTCCGTCCACTTCGTTTTATGGTTGGGATTCGGCGGCACTTACCGAGCAGGCGCAATGAGTAGCATCCGATTTGTTAGAGAAAGTAGGACCCGGTGAGGTCACCCAAATAAGGTACATAACGTTTATATTATTTGTGGCATTTTGAGAAGAATTGGCGACGTTTACTAGAAGGGAATTAACTGGCTGTTGTCACATTTTCTGTCAGTTTATGCCTATGAACAGCTAGGAATTTCCTTTTTTGTCACCTTTTTTGACATATTGTGGCTATTAGTCAGTTGCTACTGGTGGAGGAAACCAGAATACCCGGCAAAAATCACCACCGAACCCCAACTCACTGGTAACTTTCTCACATGCCTCAGGTGGTATGAACAACTAGCCGGTGGTAAATGTATAGTGGAGGAAACGAGGTTTTCTGTGGAGAAGTAACGACAAACACTAAGCCACTGGTTAAGTGGTTCAGTATGTGAATCCCACGGTGCAATGCAATAGGCCACTCAACCATAGAGGCAGCCCCAAGAGTTGACTTCTTTGGCCCTATACAAACCTATTGATGTATATTAATTGATTTATGGGCGGACCCATTTGATAGCTTAGGGGGGGGGGGGGGTGTCTATCCTTTTTCGGCAGGGCCAGATCTTTTTACTCAGTAAAATTATGTATAAATAGTTTATTTATTTTTTGTTCTGTTCTGAATTTTCATGTATTCATCCCTTTATACTATACATTTTGTGTGTTAGTATGATCTTGTTATTTACCGACAGTCATTAAACAAACAGTACACTTTCCCAGTCGCAGAGCAAAGAATATTACATTTTAAGGGCCATAAAATGTGTTCTTATCTTTCATGGCCAGTATATATATTTTTTGATTTCCAGGGCCTTGATTTTTAGGATAGCCCCGCCCTTATAGTTATTTGCCAACCCTAAAATGTGGATGGGCATCTTAAGACGTTTTTTGTACAAGTATTATGACGAAAAGCACTCTGACTAGTGTTTGATCAATGTATACGATGTGAGATAGCCTTTTACTCTTGAGGGGCCTCACGGTTGCTTGTTCATGTATATGTGTTTTGGAATGTGCGCATACTCAGACAAATGCACTAGTTCTTCGTGGTCAATTTTTGCAAAATGCTTGCTTTCAGATTGAGAGAGTCAAACGTGTTAAACTGAACAAATATGGTTCAGAGTGCCCAGAAAATCTGTTAGATACGTGATTAAGCATACTGAAAAAATACAAAATAAAAAATGAAAGGAATGTCCGTACCCTACCCAACTTTAAATACCGTTTTCAACCTTATCGATGACTTTTCCTCAACTTTTAGGAAGCATCATTGATATGATCCAAACTCTGAAAATTGATATGTTACTTAGTACATGTATTGCAATTTCACACATATAGCAAAACCGAAAAGAAGTATTATATGAAACCCAAGGATCAGTGGAACCAATATTTATCCCCTTATCCCACACTTTCCATTAAGGGTAACGATATTTGAGATATAAACAAGCAAACTAAACTATTGCATGCACTAAATTAGTGTTTCGCACACGATTGGTCGCCAGGCAAGCAGTGCTAAATAACCCTTATGCTGATTTTATAACCCTATTAAATCCTGCGCCCAGAGTAGAGAGTGAATTAGTGCCACTTCATAACATAGTTGATGTCTCATTTCTTTATGCTTGTGTGAGATATATCTCATCGAGTGTTCACCCGACAAGAATATATCATGGTTATCAAAAGTTACGGCAGGGGGCGCGTCGGTCAGCACAGCGCGATTACCATAGTGTCGCCCTAACACGCTCATATGTCACTCTAATCACATCTTAACACTCTCAATACTAAGGCTACTTTCGTCCAACGAGCAAGGAGGCAAATACTTTGAAAATCATCTAAGCCCTGTCATGTTGGTATTCATTGGATAGCTCTGGTTGAGTACTCTCAGATGAGTACTCATGTGACACGTTTTCAGACATTTGCAGTTATTTGCATCATGTTGTATTGGCCACATTAGCCATCAGCAACATAAGGGTTAACTCGTGTAACGTATGGGAAGAAGCTATTCCTATTCATAAGTTCTTAAGCAATATACTAATTACTAAGCAGTGACTTTGACGTAATGTATTTTGGAATCATTAGCGAGTCCACTTTCTTTATTTTGGCGTCAAAATCAATATATGTTTGATTGTTACTGATTAAATGTATGTACGCATGGACGGAAGTTACATTGGTCAATCCCGTACCGCGTGGTGCCACTTATTAGTTAAATCCATATAATCCCAGAGATAACCTTAACGTGCTGTATGGATGCTGGGTTTTATTTGATCCTGTGGCTACCTCAAAATACTCAGGCTGAAGAATAGTTAATGAATTACTTTGGGTTTTTCTGTCCATCATTATATAAACCATGGCTGATTTTATTGAAGTAATTGCTCATTTGCCTTGAAATGAAAATTATTTTGTTCTTTGTATAATGTTGTATCCTATATTTGCAGTCAATGGAATTCAGATATAAATTCATTTCTTGGTTCTCGATTTGGAAGCTGATGATAAATCGTGACGGCAACCCATCTTGCCAGGCGCTTATTAGTAGTCTATATTCAGTAATTGAGAGCCGTTTATGCACGTGTGATTGGATTAAGGTGCTTCAGTAGGGACTAGGCGAGTGTAAATCCGTAATCCCTAGAGTACAGCTTCTATTCGAGCCTCCCCGTTTGGATGAAGTGGCCCAAAAAGAGATATGCAGATTCATATTGTATTTCCAATGAAACTGGCTTACATTGAAATGCTTTTGAGGAAAATGGATGATTAATTCTTAGATTTCTGCACATTTCTTGGTTTATTTCCAAAGGATCGCAAAATCTAACCGGTTAGGATGTGTTTGTCAAAACTGACTTTAAAATGGCATCTTTTAACGAAAGTATATACGAGAATTTATTTTCTGCTTAGCCTCTTCTATGGATATTTTCTGAAACATTAATGATCATTATATTACTTGCTTGGTTATCAATGTGTCTAAATATATTATTTCTTTTATAAATTGTCTATGGCGGATGTTTTTTAGTAATTCATATTCATACCATTGAAATCTGAACACAGATTGGTTACTCACAGGTGAACAATACATGGATATTCCATACATAATTCAATCTTCTTCAGGTTTCCCCTCATTCCATCTTTCCATTCTCACTTATTCACCTCTTACATTGTTTTTTTCTTGAACCTCTTTGATTCCCTCTTCATTAAGGTTTATCAATTCCAGACGAACTTATGCAATTATTTTTTCAGATATTATTTAAGATTATTGACCACTTATTTTCGAAATATTGAGCACTTTCTCTTTTGTTTACTATCGATCGAAGTATACCTTAACTAAGGTGGATAGGTACGAGCTTATGGCTGCTTTTGTATATTTGACTTTCGGCATTATAACACCTATTAGTCGTGACCTATGAATATTTCTTTCCGTCAGAATTACAATTAACTTAATGTCCTGGTTGAAATGGTTTTTTTTAAATCTTATCTAACTCATTCTGTTCAAAATTTCTGAAATCCACCTCTCTATTTTGATGCATAAGTCAAGTGTGCTTTGAGGCAGTCAAGAAATAAATGTTCAGTCTTCTAAGCAGCCACCTTGCAATTATCACATAAACCTCAATTTTCAATGGATATCTTTCTAACTTAGGTTTGAATTATCCTAAATCTAGCGTTAGTAAAATGACCATGTTATCATCTTTTAGGGATTAAATCCAAAAAGGAGGTTATAGGGAAAACATTACCAGCAGTTTGATATGTCTTGTTAAACAAGCACTTTGGGGAGAAAACCTATGCTAAGTTTAGATTTTGTTGAAAAAAACAAGGAGTTTATAGACAAATAACAAAAAACACACTTTTGGAAAAAATAAAATTACCAAAAAAATTAAATTTTGCACATTACATCACAACCACATATTGGCATGTATGCAATATAGAACACGAACTATATGATAAGCCCTGTCTGGTCTTTCTGCCTTAGGGCTGTTCCATTTACAATTGTGGGGGGGGGGGGGGGGGGTGAGGAACGGAAGATTTTTGGAAGGGGGGAGGGGCCGAATTCTGAATTGATTTATCCCATTAGACTAGATATGATTTCTGGCAGGAGGGGGGGGATGTCGAATTTTGTTTATTATCTTCCGTTCCTCCCCCCCCCCCCCACCCATTTAAATGGAACGGCCCTTACCGGCACACTAGACTCCCTAATTTAAGGCACCTTTTGGGCTCTGGTCGATTACCTATAGCTCATTGCGCAATGGAAGAAGTGTACGAGGCGTTTCACACACGCCTCAGTGACATAAAATAACCAACATCTTCATGGTATTTTTTAAATTGCAGTAACTCTAAGCGATACATTAGCTTAGACCACCCCATAAAGAGGGCAGGCCTGCGTGAGACTATAATGGCAAACGTATGCACCACTTCACATTAAAAGAACACATATACACGTTTTCTGATTTAGACGAAATGATGTAACTCTTGAATATTTTAGACAACTTGAAGTTTTTTACACTAGTTCTTTTCTCCTATTAGTGAACTATTGCATTAAATCGTGTACAGCCAGATGAGTTTTTCATCATTTATAAGGATATACAAAGTCACATACGTAATTTCTCATGTGCTGTCAAAACGTTCACAAATACCTTTCACAAAGGTAGCATAATTATCGGCCACCCACGTGCTCTATCAGACCCTAAATCCTATGTTACTGATGTGAGTCATCTAGACATTTCAAAGTGATCTCCCTCTGATAAAGCTTATTCTGCCAACCCAGGGCTGGGTAATTCAGCACATTCTGCTGCAATTAGTGACTATTTCACCTAGAGCTTCGTGCCTGTGAGCCACATAAAGGCATGTTCCACCAGGTAATGATCATACATCAACCACATCGTTCAGGGTATCGCCATTTGAGGTATCATTCGGGAGGCTTTGATTTCGCACGTCGAGAGCATCATTAAAGTAATTGACATTTTACCTCAAGCTGTCTTTGAACTCACATCATCAACCCATGTAAAAATATAATCCATTCCAAATACGAATTGCGTTCACCATGCCTCTCTCTCTCTCTCTCTCTCTCTCTCTCTCTCTCTCTCTCTCTCTCTCTCTCTCTCTCTCTCTATATATATATATATATGTATATATATATATATATATATATATATATATATATATATATATATATATATATGTATATGTATATATATATATATATATATATATATATATATATATATGTATATATATATATATATATATACATATATATATATATGTATATATTTATATATATATATATATATATATATATATATATATATATATATATATATATATATATATATATATATATATATATATATATATATATATATATATATGTATATATATATATATATATATATATATATATATATATATATATATATATATATATATATGTGTGTGTGTGTGTGTGTACATAAACATGTTTGTTTATGCATATATATATATATATATATATATATATATATATATATATATATATATATATACATACATACATACGTACGTACGTACATACATACATACATACATACATATGTATGTATGAATCTATGTGTATGTATGTATGTATGTATGCAGCGTGTTTGTATGACTCTAGGATCAACTCGAAGAACATAACTTACTTATCGACCTCGCCAAAAGATGGCATAGCAAATCACATGGGTCCACTCATAGGAATTCCCTGTGCGAAGATAAGTTATGGATCATGTCCCCAGAAATAAATGTTCGTTATTTCATCTTCGTTTACAAATTGGATCATTTAGACTAGTATTCCCCCTTTGTGGATACCCCCGTCCCCCGCGGGACACGGTGCAGGTTAAGCACTGGCTGAGACGTAAGATCACGTGATTAGCTGTCATCTCTAACGTCCATCTGCTCACGGCTTACCCGGGCTAATAACACGGATTAAGGACAGCGCAAAGGTTGCTATTTCTGCGAAATCAGCAAAGTGCCTAAACCCCAGCTAATGACATATGCAGTGGTGGTGGGCACTCGGCCAATCTTCGCGGAAGGGATGCCCCAAATGATTGAGAGAGTGTGAAAGGAGAAAGAAAGCATTTCGTTTTAAGAAAGAGGAGGCCATAATACAAAGGGATGGAATGATTATTTGAATATTGCAACATTTTGCGCCATCTAAGTCTGTGTGTATGTATATATGTATGTTTTATGTATGTATATATGTATGCATGTATGTGTGTGTGGACGTACATACGTACGTACATACATATGTATGTATGTAAGTATATATGTATTTATGAACATTAAATGTGTGCCCAAGTGCATGCAAATAATGATAAAGGGAACTGGGGGAACAGCAAATGAGCGTGACTAAAATCCCCGAATCACAGGCAACTTTCTTAAGCAAGCAAGTCTGTGGGCTTTTATATATAAAGGATCCAACGATGATTCAGCTCGATGTTGTGCAATAACAATCAAATGGATTCAATGGATTTAGCAATTCAATTAATGGATACGATATAAATCGGCCGCGTGGCCTAATGGAGAAGGCGCCTGACTTCGGATCAGGAGATTGCGAGTTCGAGTCTCGTCGTGGTCGTTAATATTTTTTTGCTTATCTGAGCGACGGATTTGATAATTCCTGGCCCGGCTGGCATTGAAATATTAGCATTTACCATAGGAAGCGCTGCCAGTGTGCTTTTAAATAGGAGCACTCCCTCTTCACAAATATTGAGTACCCCCCTCACTGAAAAACAACTTCACACGAATCAGCTTGGAGCTGTGCATTGATCGTCTAACTTTGTTCGATCGTTTCTCGTGATAGTCCGTCTACAATCATCTGTAGAAGTGGCTACGCTGTTAGGTTCGATTGTACCTGATTGCAACAGTCTTTTTGTTGGCCTTAACAAAAAATGATAAAAAGGCCGCTCTCCTGATTCCCCTTTTACATCTTTGAATTAACTGTACTGAATCTTACAAACTGCTAGCACATATAGTCTTACGTACACCAACAATGCATTACTCGAAATCAATGTACTTTGTTGAAAAAGATAAAGCATTAATTATACTATATTTGTTTGCCCTACACATTAGATAAAAAGCCGCTCTCCCGATTCCCCCTTTACACCTTTGGAATGACCGTACTAGAATCTAGTAAACATGTAAAGAACTAATGACACATAGTCATACTAACACCATCAATGACTTTCTTATGCCCTAAATTGAGAAAGATGAGGCATCAATCAAAGTTCATCATTATCATTTGGCCAATTTTGGCGGTATTCAAAATTGAAAGAAACTCCCATTAGTACCAGTTATCACTGTTTGGTTCATAGTGTCTCAAATCCCAGAGAGTAGTACTTTCACTGGTGCTTTCATCCTTATATTGTTACCACAATCCATATTCCCAATTGGCCTATAATAGTTCCTATTCCATTATTGAAAGTCTCATTTTGGCTACTCTTCCCAGCAGGATCATAGCATATAACTACAAAAACAGGCACCCTACAAGTTATATGCACAGATAGTGTTCCAGAATATATCAAATTTTAGAAAAATAGATATCGTATACTAGTACATCGGCCGCGTGGCCTAATGGAGAAGGCGCCTGACTTCGGATCAGGAGATTGCGAGTTCGAGTCTCGTCGTGGTCGTTTTTCTTTTTTCTTTTAGTTTATCAACGACGGTTTGAAAAAATCCTGGATCCTGACTTTACAATGTAAAACGTTTTCTTACTTTTTTCTACAATGAGGCCATTAGTACATTAGTTTGTTCTGGATACCACCTTACTCCCAGTTAGCAAAGGAGGCCAATGCTAGTTAAAGAACTCTGCTTGTTTTTGGAGAGAGTGGGGACGAAAGATGAAATAATAGAGAATTTGGCGAATTGATATTCGGACAAAAAGCTTCCGGAGGTACATTCTGTTGACATTGATAATGCCTCTCTAAAGTAAGCTTTTAATGCGCGTTATAGAGTATTTTAATACATATCATATTCATATATATCAGTAATGGGTAATTGTGTGGTGTCAACTTTCATAATCCGTGATTAATTTAATGTCAGCTACATGTATATTTCCCCATTTATATGAACACTCTCAGCTATGCCGTTGAACAGGATGTATGCTGTATCGCCAGGCACCTGTTATAACAGATGTTGGAATAAATTATTAGTATGATTTTAGCTGAATTTGAAGATATATACATTTTTTACAAATATATACCGGCCGCGTGGCCTAATGGATAAGGCGCCTGACTTCGGATCAGGAGATTGCGAGTTCGAATCTCGTCGTGGTCGTTAATATTTTGCAAGGAACTTTGCATAATAATCTGATAAAACATTTTCAGGTTATTGAAATTTTGTTAATTAATACCATTCCTGTTAGTTCTGATTAAATTATGAGTAAATATTAATGCATGTTACAAAACCTTGGTATATTTTGGGAAAATCATTGAATTATAATCCCGAAATAATCGAATAATATCATCAAATTGACCTTTTTTTTTATTGAACCTCGGTTACTGTGCAGCGGTTAGGATAATATCCAATGGCTTGGAATACTCTATATCACAAGGCCATTGGGGCAGGCCCTTCATTAGTTGTTTATGAATTATCCATTATGGATATGTTCTTTTTAATTAACATGAAGATTAATCAAAATTGAATTCGCAGATAAACTTTCTTATGTATTCCACATGTGTCAGCAAAATTGTCTATCACATTGTGCAATTATGATTAAAAAAATTAATTGATTTCAGAAATGAATTGATGTATTCTGTTATGATAGTTATCGGCCGCGTGGCCTAATGGAGAAGGCGCCTGACTTCGGATCAGGAGATTGCGAGTTCGAGTCTCGTCGTGGTCGTTGTCCTTTTTTTGTCTTCAGTTTGTCGACGATGGTTTGAATACCTCCTGGCCACTGACATTAAAATGTTAGCCATCTTTCTTACTTTCGTACTTAAGGTGAAGTCAGGTTCATCAGTTGATTCTCTAACATGTATGATACTAAATAGATCTAGAGTAGTTTAATATTTCACCGCTTCATGTAAACACACTCAGCCATACTGTTGAGCAAGATTTTTGCTGGCTCGCCAGGCACATGTGATCACATTATGACAGATGTTGTATTAAATTACTTATGTATAAATTTAACCAAATTTGAAAACACAACAGTTTATCATATATACCGGCCGCGTGGCCTAATGGATAAGGCGCCTGACTTCGGATCAGGAGATTGCGAGTTCGAATATCGTCGTGGTCGAATCGATTCTTGCAAGGAACTTGCGAAATGATCTGTTGCAACGTTTTATTAGGATGTTGAAATTTTGGTTATCAAAACCGCTCCGGTTAAATTCATTTTAATCATGAGTAACTATTATATGAATGTTACAAAACATTGGTATACCAAACAAAACATTGGTTATAAAACATGCGTATATGGAAAAGCATTGAACAACCGGAATCAGTATACCTTGGAAAAGCATTGAATAACTGGAATTGGTATACCTTGGAAAAACATTGAATATCATCGAATATTATTCTTTAATGCATATTTGAATTGAACCTGTGAGGTTGTGCAGCGATGAGGTAATGATCAATAGGAGGAGAATACACTATATCATTGGGCCATATAGGCGGACCCTTCATTATATATAGTGTGAGAGTATAGTCTAGATAAAATTGCAATATAGCATGTGTTGTCACTTTATGCTAATTCAAGATATTTTGGTACTACTACGTCATCAATTAGTTGTTTTCCCCTAGTTTATGTTCGTATAATAATGTCTTTCATCTTGTTGACACCAATCTCTATTTAGTTATTTGCCTGTTTTTTGTAATTTCATATCTGTGCATATGGTCAATAAATATAACAATTTCAATAATTTCTGTGAATTATATATTATGGATTTTTTAAATTGACATGCAGCTAATTCACAATTGAGTTCGCACTCAAACTATTTAGCATGCAAACTGTGACGGTGCATTGTCAATCACATTGTGCAATTATGATTAAAGAATTCCATTGTCTTCGGAAATTAATTAATGTATGATCAATATAGCGGCCGCGTGGCCTAATGGAGAAGGCGCCTGACTTCGGATCAGGAGATTGCGAGTTCGAGTCTCGTCGTGGTCGTTCACCATTTTTGTTTTCAGTTTATAGATAACAGTTTGAATAAAAATGACATTAGAATGTTAGCCTTTTCCGTACTTTCTTACTTGAGGTTAGGTCAAGTTCAGTATTTTCTTCTTGATACCAGCTTACTCTCAAATGGTCACCTATTGCAGGAACTACCTCCATAGCTGAATGATCTAATGCGCTGCCCTTGACTGCAAATGCTCTCTCTCACTTTTTGTAATCGTTGTATGACTAAAAAGGATAGATAGTTTATATTTATATCCAATCAAATTAGTTTGTCCTACGGACCCTTGTTGTCATCAATTTAGTAATTTCTATTGTTATTTCTTTCTCTAAAGTGCCCATCAAGTATTCGACATACCTCCTGACAAATACCAAATGATGCAATGTGCTACAAGTTGATATCCCAGATGATCACGAATTCTGTGCTAGTAAAGGCACTGTGCTTGTTTTTGAAAAGACCCGGGCCATACGTTGAAATAATAGAGAGTTAAGAGAATTGCAAAAATTGGGGCAAAAAGCTGACAGAAGAGGAAATCTACACCTCGATGTAGTACGTTCGGTTAACTTTGATGATGCCTCTCTAAATCAAGCAACGCGATAAAATAGTTACCCTATTAATGTGTGCAATAGAGGACTTTCATACATACCATGGACACATGTCAGTAAATGGTTATTGTATGATGTCATCTTTTCATCATCCGCAAATTTAATTCTCTAACATGTATGATACTAGATATAGTAGTATGATATTCCACCACTTTATATGAACACACTCAGCTGTACCGTTGAGGAAGATTTATGCTGGCTAGCCAAGCACCTGTTATGACAAAAGCTGAATTAAATTATTCGTATAATTTTAGGTAAATTTAGAAAAACATATTGAAATCATATACACATATATCGGCCGCGTGGCCTAATGGATAAGGCGCCTGACTTCGGATCAGGAGATTGCGAGTTCGAATCTCGTCGTGGTCGTCAGGTATTTTTGCAATGAACTCACAAAATAATCTGATGATTTTGAGGGTATTGGAATTTTGTTAATCAATACCACTTCTGTTAGTTTTGATTTAATCTGGATCTTGATAAATTTTGATTTAATATTATCTTCAAAGTAAGTCACATTTGTATTGAACCTCAGATGTTGTGGAGCGGTGAGATAATACTAAATTGTCATGGAATACTCTGTACCGCTGGGCCATAGGGCCAGGCCCTTGATTGGTGTTTTATGAATCATGTATTATGGATGCTTTTGAAATTGACATGCAGATTATTCAAAATTGAATTCGCTCCCAAATTTTCTTTTCTAGAATGCCAACTGTGTCGGCAAAATGTCGGTCACATTGTGAAATTATTATCAGAGAATTCAATTAATATTAGAAATCAGTTAATATATAATGGTTAACTATACATCGACCGCGTGGCCTAATGGAGAAGGCGCCTGACTTCGGATCAGGAGATTGCGAGTTCGAGTCTCGTCGTGGTCGTCATGTTTTTTTTGTTTATCAACGACGGTTTGAATGAACTATTACCTCTTCCTTACGTTCTTACTAAGGTGCGGTCAAGTCCTTTGGTTTGTTCTCGATACCACCTTACTCTCAGGACGATGAAAGACAACTTTTTAATGTATGTATGTATCTTTACTGATTATATAAGAGATATAAAATGATACAAAAGATACATAGCAAAGTGGAAATAACACAACATCAGCATGCAAGGATAAGGAACACAAATAAGGCAAAAGGCAATTAACAACTAAGATAACTGAACTGAAATTGGGAAACACAAAACTTAGGCAAACGAAAATACTTTGAAACATCAAAAGGTGATGTGTTTAATAACTACATTAGAAAAACGAGTCTTTTGCAGCTATGGTCAGAAACCTGTATATCCGTCAATACTTAGACGAGTGAAGTATCCTACTCAAAATTCTGTTATTTACCTAATTGAAAGTACATCATGTTAACATATCTCCAAAAAAGTTCCATACGTTAATCATGGTATGCTTATCAATTCCATCAATAGCTTTGCCCAAGAGCCAGTAGAACACTTCTTCGTGTTTGTTCTGAAACTTATATTGTAAAGAATTGTCACTTCTTCGTACATCTCTTTTCTCACCGAGACAACACTAGGACACTGCATAATGGTATAGCGGATATCTTCTACAACACACATGTCACAATTAATACATGTTCTCTGACTGATCGTCATACTTTTTAATCTGACATCATTGCATTTTAGCCTACTGCTTTGACACACTACATTCTTTTAATGTGCGCTATAGAGTAATTTCAGACATACCATGTACATCTATATCAGTAAGGGGTGATTGTGTCATGACACCCTTTAATCATCGGTGAATTTATTACCGTAATACGTATAATACTAGATATAGTAGTATAACATTACCCCACTTTATATGAATCCACTCAGCCATGCTGTTGAGTAAAATATATGCTGTCCCAGCAAGCACCTGTTATAACAGATGTTTGATTAAATTATTCGTGCAATTTTAGTAGAATATGAAAACATATCAATATCGTATATATCGGCCGCGTGGCCAAATGGATAAGGCGCCTGACTTCGGATCAGGAGATTGCGAGTTCGAATCTCGTCGTGGTCGTTATATTTTTTGCAAAGAACTCACAAAATGATCAGATTTTGATTTTACAAGGCATTGACATATTTGGAAAAGCATTGAATATCCTAAAATGCTCGAATATTATGTTAAAATTGATTGAGTTGGATTGAACCTCGGCGGTTGTGAAGCAATGATATACTACTCAATGGGCTTAGAATACGCTGTACCAATGCGCCATAGGGGCAAGCCCTTCAATAGTTGTTTTATGAATTATCTATTATGGATGTTTTTTAAATTGACATGCAGATTTTTCAAAATTGAATTCATTCCCAAATTTTCTAGCATGCCAGCTGTGCCAGTAGATAGTCTATCACATTGTGCAATTATCATCAAAGAATTCAAACAATATTGGAAATCAATCAATGTATAACGGTTTCCAATATACTGGCCGCGTGGCCTAATGGAGAAGGCGCCTGACTTCGGATCAGGAGATTGCGAGTTCGAGTCTCGTCGTGGTCGATTATCTTTTCGCTTTTTGTTTATCAACGACGGTTTGGATAAATCCTGACCCTTGACATTTGCATGTTATCCTTTTTCGTACTTTCTTACTAAGGTAAGGTCAAGTTCATTAGTTTGTTCTCGATACCACCTTCCTGCAAGGCAATGAACGTCACTCTGTTAATGTGCGCTCTAGAGTAATTTTATACATATCATGAACATCTATGTCAGTGAGGGATAATTGTGAGATGTCATCCTTTTATCATCCGTGGATTTAATTCTCTCACATGTATAATACTACATCTAGTAAAATTTTATATGAAAATACTCAGCTCTGCTGTTGAGCAAGATTTATGCTGTCTCGCCAAGCAACTGTTATAAAATAATGACAGATGTTGGATACAATTTTTATTTTAGATGTATTTTATAACATATTGGCCGCGTGGCCTAATGGATAAGGCGCCTGACTTCGGATCAGGAGATTGCGAGTTCGAATCTCGTCGTGGTCGATTAACTTTTCTTGAAATATCTTACACAATGATCAGATACATCGTTTTGAGGGTGTTGAAGATTTGTTACGAAATACCTTTTCTGTTATTTCTTTGAAATAATCATGAGTAACTACTAATCTATGTTACCTGACATTGGTATAATTTGGAAAAGCATTGAATATCCTGAAATCATGGACTATTATCTTCAAATTGACTCATATATGTATTGCACCTTGGAAGTTGTGCAATAGATAGCAATCAGTGGGCGTGGAGTACTCTCTACCACTAGGACATAGGGCAGGCCCTTCATTAGTTATTTCATGAATCAATCCATTATGGATGTTAATTTTTAAAGTTTACATGCAGATTATTCAAAATTTAATTGTTTAACATTTTGACCTAAGACAATATATTGTTGCTGCAGAAGAACCATATAGGCAGCCCGCCACAACGCCGCACATTTATAAAGCGACCAGGACAACCCGAATGTGAGGATCCAGCGAGACTCGAACCGGCAGACTCACGCTTTGGAGCCAGGCATCGTAACTACTATGCCACGGCTTTTACGTAGGACTTTAAGATTTTGTGTCGATATTTGTTGTCGAGACTCTATTAGTCCACAGTAATTGAAGGTAATTTTCGTACGTTAATGTTGTGGACAACTTTTCGATCTTTTAATATTTTCTGAATTATTTCTAGTTTTGTTCTCTTTTCCAAAATGTGTGATACTAGTATACATATTTGCTCCAAATATTGCTTGGAATTTGACAAATAAAATGTAAATGCCCAATTGCTTCAACTTCATATTATAAATTAGATGACAGGTCGGTTGGATGGCTCGTTGACCTTGGGACGTTCAACGATGACCTATGAGAGACTGTACAGTGCAAGCAATACACAGCATACAGTGTCAAAAACAATATCACGTAAATCTGTTCTTGCATCTTCTTGTTCGTACATCTTTGTTATTGTAAAGCATTTTCAACATTGGCGTGAAATAAAGTGCTCTCAGCGTCGGACAAAATAACGACCCAAGTTTATCTGTACCATTTGAATAGCTAAAGGATGTGAACACTTTAGAATGTTTTTATCTGTGTTCTTTCTCATCAAGGTGCAGACATTTCAAAGGAAATGCTCTTAAGAACTGTGTATGCACTAGAGCTGGAGAGTGCGTGCCGCTAACCATGCCAGACACAGATGTGCCAGGTCTGCGTGGCAGGAACAACTGAGACTGGTACAAAGATGCTCAGGTGTGACTTATGAACGCATCCTCAGGCAGATCACACCATGCCAACTGCGGGCTTCTCCTTTGACGCGAGCCGCCTTGTTGCTATGGAAGCCAAGCAATACGAATGTTGCAGTATAGCAAATATCAGAATCTGAGTCCGGTGTATATTGTAAATAAAATAGATACACAAGTACACAATTACACAAGTGCATTGCCTTATTTTCCCCTAAATATTCAACTGGGGTAATATTGAAAAATGTATGAGAAACTATATTCAAACTCATTACATAATGAGTGACGGGGCAATGTAGCTGATAGTTCCAAGTCATCCTTTAGAATAAATGTTATTATTCTTAACACAAAAAAGTGATATACATGCATAGAAAAACTTACAAGAAAGTGCTTGTTAACTTAGCTGAATATTTATCTTTTATCAGAAATCTAAGGCAGATGTGTACATGTACAAAATGAATCTCAATATGACCATGCATCAATAGCAGATGGATAGAATATAGTGTATGATTCTTTGAGGCATTTAGAACATATTGCCTGCCTTTATTGTAGTTATCATGATATTGCGAATTGAGGATAACCTGTGTCACAAATACAATATGATGATGAACATTTACTTTGAGATGCATTAGAAATCAACTTTTCGAGAATTAGAAAGCAGTGCTCAATATAAGCCGAGAGAAGAATTTCTCACTTGAGCTCTCGAGTGCCAAGGGTTGTCAATTAGTATATTTGGTTTTACTAAAATCATAATGTTTGGATATCAATTAGAGCTTTGTCTAAGCATGTAGGCCCAGGGAAGTCTGGGGAAAGAGGAAGGGAGTTGACATTTGGGCTGTAACCTTGGCTCATGGCCACATGTAGGCCCAACTCACTTCCCTTTAAATAGCGGGCCTGTTAGCTGGTAGAGACAGACAGCGAGAGAGCAAGAGAGACAGGAAAGAGGGACATTCATCTGGGAATAAAATGCAATAAACATTCTACAACAAATTGAGGTTGTCCACTTGTCGATTACATTGGTGCCATGACAACTTGTCGATTACAGGATCAATATTCGGCCCCTAACAATGAATGTTGTGAAAAAGCATTGTTAAAATCCAAATACAGTCCAGTACTCAAAACAGATTGACCAATCAGCTGCGACATTTAGACTTGAGCTGATGATAAATACAAACGTACCTACATACCTATATTACCTATCTACCTACATGCATACATACCAGTACAATCAAACAAACATACATACACACACATGCATTCATACATACATACACACACATGCATTCATACATACATACACACATATACATACACATACATAGATATATACAATCATATATACATACACACATGAATAATACATACATACGTACATACACATGTACAGATAACGACGAATGGGAAACTGAAGGCATACACAGTAATAGCAGGGACTGTATGTTTCGAGCCAGTATCAGGATAGATAATGGGCTCTCTCTAAAGCAATATTCAATACATCACACGACAGGCAATGTAATATGATTAAATAGTTGACGAAAGATGTCGTGTCTGGAGGTTCAGTACGTTGTTGATGTGTCAATATACCATGGTTCACACAAATGAATGAGCTAGATCTAATCAAATGTACACATATTCCAAATACAGTATTTAAGGTCAGTAGTCAACACATGACATCCCAGAACTATTGGCTATGTTGTGAATGTTGCCGTTGTGCAGTAGGTGGTGTTATTAGGTAGCGGTTAGCCAGAATCCCCTCACGATACCGCTAGTTTACGTAAGGTTAGTGGTAGGTTACACGTGAAGCTGCGATTAGCCTGACTAATTGAGGAATTACTGAGCACGTCCAATCCGGATTACGCTAATTTGTTAGGTTTATTATCAATAGCTTCAGTCACCCATTCGCAAACTGGACGTACACTATGGTTTCGCTGCTTCTACATGTCTCGGGCAAGCCTGTGCGCCTTAATAAAGAGTATCGGTAATGGTATGAAATGATGTGCGTTTTTAAAACTATAGGACAACCATCATCTGCCTTTATCATCAACAGTAGTATATTAATCAACATCACCATCGCAAAATTATATTAGTATAGTCCACACACACACACACATACATACATACATACATACATACATACATATATATATATATATATATATATATATATATATATATATATATATATATATACTAGTATATATATATATATATATATATATATATATATATATATATATATATATATATATATATATATATATATATAATATATATATATATATATATATATATATATATATATATATATATATATATATAGATAGATAGATAGATAGATAGATAGATAGATAGATATAGATATAATTATGTATATTCCGATTACTACTACTACTACTACCACTGCTGCTGTTGCTGCTGCTGCTGCTTCGTATGCTGCCCATCTTGGTGCTTATTAATCTAATACACAATTTATGAATAGCATCTTCAAGACAGTATGTTTGGCTTAGACATAAATATTTTTTTTTTACTTCAATTAAGCGAATTCTTTTGATTCCATACCATCCCACACTTCTAGCTAATTATATTTAGCGTAGTGGCAGAAAACAAAGACGAGATTCCATGCCACAGCCCACCAACAGTGCAGGACTTGTCCTGATGGCTGACTCCTCTATGCTGTTGCCATTAAGCTCTTGCTGTCTCTCATCAATGCTCGGGTTCGAATCCAGGTCATTGCCTGTGAGAATGTTGCCAGTGACTTAGGTTTAGCACATGGTCAATGCGGTTAGTCTGGTTTCTCCAAACACTAATACCTACCTACATGCAGTTACGATGTAGCCTTTAATGTGGCAGAAAAAAGACAATGATCGGAATTCCAAATTCCAATTTCCCATAAACAGAGCCTACCAGCTGTGAATACATGCTCTGGTGTATTACTGGCAATGAATACAAATTAGCTGCGGGATCGATGGAATCGATGAGGTCACGTGATGCGCTGCCACCAACAGGGTCAGGAGTCGTTCCTGCTCACACGTGCCGCTTCCCATATATCACAATGCTTCACGTCCACTTTCACACTTCATACTTCAGTCCTTGCGGGGGGTCTGCGTGCATTGTTTATTTTAACATAAAAATGACACCTTGAAATGCATACATAAAACTATAGGGGGAAATATAGATTGATGGTATTAGCAAAAGGTATTAGGTAATAGGAAAATAGACACCATATTATTACCGATATTATTTGGCTCCTTATCGTGGTATGATTAGATCATGTGGTTTTCCGAGAATCAGATGTGACCTTATATACACATGTAATCACATTTGTTTGTAAATCAGATTACCGCTATTCGTAGAATAGAATAGAACTAGCTTAAATAGTGAATACAGGTCATGCATTTGGTGTATATTTGCCCTGGGAAACGTATTGAGCAAATAACACACGCACCACATTTAAGATGTATGTGTATAGTAGTCAATCATTTGGTACATGACCAGGGTAAGAGGATTAAAGAAATGACAACCCATGATCACACGTTAAAAGTGTATATAGGTTAATCATTCGTGCTTTAAACAGTACAGAGGGCCTCAGTATGAGAAACAACGTGTCAAATAGTGTACTAAGCCATTACTAAAAGACCCTATGGAACTATTCATAAAGAGAATGGACTTTTGTTCCCGGTCCCAGGTTTTCATCTCGTTACTACATGACCAATGCTGTTGAAAGCGACGTTAAAACCGATCCCCCCTGGGCTATTCAATAAATAGTGTAGCACCCCAAATACATATGTCAAAGAGCGTACATATATGCCAATCATTTGATACCTGCCTTGGCCAAGGGGATTCAAGTATTTAAAACTCAACACCGCGTGCTTAACAGTGTATATAGATCACTCATTTGATACTTACTCCGGGTACTTACTCAAGAATTAAAAACCCAACACCACATGTTCAATACTATACAGGGCATTCATTTGGTACATGTGCTTGCCCAGGGAAATGTATCAAATAATTAGAACCCCAGCACATGTCGAATAGTGTATAGAGGTCATTCATTTGGTACATTGCCAGGCTAAGGGGAGTACATTATTAAATCCCCAGCACTACATGTTAAGCAGTGTATAGAGCAAATGCAATTGGCACCTGCCAAGGCTATTACAAGGGATTTCAGGAATCAAAACCGCATCACCACATCTTAAATAGTGAATACAGGTCATGCATTTGGTGTATATTTGCCCTGGGAAACGTATTGAGCAAATAAAACACTAGCACCACATTTAAGATGTATGTGTATAGTAGTCAATCATTTGGTACATGACCAGGGTAAGAGGATTAAAGAAATGACACCCCATGATCACACGTTACAAGTGTATATAGGTTGTTCATTCGTGCTTTAAACAGTACTGAGGGCTTCAGCATGAGAAACAACGTGTCAAATAGTGTACTAAGCCATTACTAAAAGACCCTATGGAACTATTCATAAAGAGAATGGACTTTTGTTCCCGGTCCCAGGTTTTCATCTCGTTACTACATGACCAAGGCTGTTGAAAGCGACGTTAAAACCGATCCCCCCTTGGCTATTCAATAAAGCAAAGGGGGTGACAGTATGATGATCATGAATAACACATGCCAGATGATCTATTACAGCTGTAACAGCGACCTTTAATTTGGCATTTGTATACGCAAAATTGTATTGTATATATTGTCGGAGTTCGTTGACCGGCGGTTTGGCAATTATAGCCTTATTGCAGCTCAGGTGGTTGGGAAATGGCATTAAATGTCAAATAGCCCATAGAGGCCACTGCATCATCATTTGGCTGATTTTAGAGGCAGTGAAGACTAGTTTGTGCGTCCATTGACCCCCTATTTTACATAATTGTCATCCTCAATGCGACTCAGCTATTTGTGGATTATACACATATGACATCTGTGTGGGGTTTCCACCAGGAATAACTTTTCCTAGAAAGGATTGTCGCTGGAGTGCGTAGTCGATGGCGACAATCCTCTCTCGGGGAAGTTATTCCTGGTGGAAACCCCATACGGACGTCATATTTGTATAGCATTGTAGAGCCTCTTTTGCAGGTGCCACCGTATATGGTATGTATGTGTGTGTATGTATGTATCCCTGTGTGTGTGTATGTGTATTTATGTATATATGTCTATATAATAATAATAATAATTGAAATTTGATATAGCGCCCTTTCCACCTATAATGTTCAAAAGCGCTTTAGAGTCATTGGACAGTTGTCATGGTCCATATAGTCAATTAAACTCCTTTCGAAATAGCAATGTTTTCAGCTGTTTCTTGAAGTTTTGCACACTATCAGCTGCCTTGATGTTGTCAGGGAGCTCATTCCAAAGGCGTGGTGCATAGGCACAGAATGCTCTGTCACCAAACCTTTTCAGATTAGTGAGTGGTATCTGTAATAAGTTCTTGGTGTTTGATCTTAGAGTCCTTGTATTAGCTTGTTTGACTACCAGTTCCCTCAAGTATAGAGGGGCACATCCTTGCATGCATTTGAAAGTCAAAAGCAGAATCTTGAACTCAATCCTTTTCCTGATGGGCAGCCAGTGAATATCTTTTAGAACTGGTGTAATGTGATCATACTTTTTGGAGCCACTGACCACTCTAGCAGCATTGTTTTGGACTTTCTGGAGCCTGCATAGCAGCTCATCAGTGATTCCACAGAGAAGTCCATTACAATAGTAAAGGCGTGATGTCACCAGTGAGACAATGGCACTCTTGGTTGAATCAGTATTGAGAAATTTTCTTATTTTTCCAATGTTCCTAAGGTGGTAATTTGCAGACTTGATATTTTTTGATACATGTGCAGGCATATTCATGTTCGGATCAAAAACAGCACCCAGATTACCGACCGGTTCATTCAGAACTGGTACTATTACACCATTTACGGTAATACTAGGGATGGAGATTTTCGCCCGCATCTGTGGGGTACCCATGACCAGCACCTCTGTCTTGTCTGCATTCAATTTCAGTTTATTTTGAGACATCCATGTATAGATGTCGGTGAGGCAGTTTTCCAACTTAGCTACACCTTCGTCCACTACACGCTGATTGATAGGTTTGATAGAGATATAGAGTTGTGTATCATCCGCATAAGCATGGAGTTCTAGACCATGCTTTCTTATCAGTATTCCTAAGGGTAGGAGGTAAATCAGGAAGAGCAGAGGGCCCAACACTGATCCTTGTGGTACAGACCATAGGATTGCCTGTGATGCGGAGAATGAATCATCTATCTGAACTCGAAGAGTACGGTCACCAAGATATGAACGGAACCATTCAAGGGCTGGCCCTGTTATACCCAGAGTGCTTTCCATTCTAGAAAACAGCACGTCATGGTCGATGGTATCAAATGCTGCACTTAGGTCAAGAAGGATCAGTATAACAATTCCATGCTGGTCAATGCTTGTAAGAATGTCTATATGTGTCTGTGAATGTATGTATGTATGTTATTATGTATGCATGCACGTATGTATGCATGTAATTATGTATGTGTGTACGTATGTATGTACGTAAGTATGTATGTATGTATGTATGTATGTATGTATGCATGCATGTACGTTAGTATGTATGTATGTATGTTTATATGTATGTATGTATGTATGTATGTATGTACGTAAGTATTGATGTTTGTATGTTTGTGTATGTATGTACGTAAGTATGTTTGTATGTGTTCGTACGTAAGTATGTATGTACGTGAGTACGTATGTATGTATGTATGCATGTATGTACGTATGCATGTATGTTTGTATTTTACTTTGTGTATGTATGTTTGTATGTATGGGTGTGTGTGTGTCTGTTGTGAACACGATGGATGTTGAAGAGTTGACTTCCATTAAGGTCGGTCACCGCCTCATTGTCTTCAGGGCATAGTTTATGCTGACATTAATGGCTGAAATGTAGCACTGAAAATCCAGGGGCGCCATGTCAGTGTTATGATATATCGTACACGGAGCCTTTACACTTTAAACGGTAAACATTGGAAATACGGCTGTACATAACAATACGGCATAAACGTAATCATCATTTCAAAAGAAATCCAAACCCTTTGATTTGATTTGATATGCTGCCCTAATGTGTATGGCATAATGGCTTTAGGATATGGTTTTTGTTACTCATATGTTATGCCTTATTGCGCTTACATCGTTTCTAACCAGTTGCTAATTGATGAGGAAACTTCAGAAACCCACCGCCTAGCCGTAAGTCACTGACAACTTCCACACTTGCACTTAGGTAAGATTCGACTGAAATTTGGAATTTTGATTATCGGCATTTATTTTTTCTGTCATATTTAACCTAAATTACGACTAGACTGCTGTAAACCGGGGTACCTAAAAACAACAATGGCAAAGTGTCACTTAATATTTCATTGCACTAAATCGCCGATGTGCCTTTAAACCCTCATTTACTCATTCTCTGCTCCTAATCGAAGCCAAGTTAGACCCCCATTGACGTGTTATTCACATTTGTTACACAACTGCCATTGATTGATTGCGTGCCACGCTATAAGGCATTTCTATCTGCGCCCTATAATCTGTCGGTTACACTCAGAGCTTGCGACTCGATCGGTCCATTGGCATTTAGAAAAGTTTAAAATGATTTAAAGCAGTGCTGTTATAATCCAAGGGCCGGGCTCATTTTATTCAACCGTCTGAGTGCAAAGTGTTTGAAGGTGTTTTCTACTGCACAATTTAGTGCCGAATTTAGGTTCCTTTTTATAAACGGTAGCCACCGGATTTGGTGAGAAATCGGCTTTTTTGGTAGGATTTGGCGTTTTTGCCTACTAATTTGCATATTATGCCAGCGTATTTGTAATTTCATTTTAAAGGTTTCAATTTTGGCAGATAAGGTATCATAGTGAATGACTATACTTATGGGAGTTCATTCATGCATGAATTGTGAACTTCTGGGGGGTTGCCTTCGTGGCAGGAGCCCAAAACACAAACATTATTAATGAAAAAAGAACATTTTTTCAATATCTTTAAAATATTAGGAGAGGAATAACTCATAAATGAAAAGCATTTGACAGTTACACTTAACTTTGCTAAATCTCTCAGTCTTTACACGTGGTGCTCACCACCAAGTTGAACTTGGTATTTACTCAAATGAGTGAATACAAATTTTGACTAGACTGTTCTTATGATGCTGGTACGAATATAACGTATCTCTCGACCTTTCCACTTTAATATGTCCAGACACTATTCTATTTAAGTCCAAAGCGGTCTGCGGTATATCCAATATGCATAGTACTAATTGATCGTGAAGTGTAGGGTATTGCATTGTGAATTGAGATGATAGACCCCCAAGAGTGCAAGCAGGTTCTTGCACAGTTCCGCTGCAAATAGACCGTCCATGAACTGTATGGCAAGACACTTTGGAAGCCCTTATCCATATGTAGAATGAGAAGGGGAGCTTATTATAATTTGATAGAGGGGTTTTATATACGTACGAAATGCTGTCCAATGCAATTTCGTCAAGCGCCAACCTTTATAATGATCAAGTGGAAGTTGTCTCGTTACGTACATGTATGCTATAGTTGTATTTCGGCAATTTTTCTTTTACATCAACTTATCCCTATATGCATAACACATTGTTTTGTTTTACGTATACACATAAAAACGAACAAATGTACATACATACATACTTATATATATATATGTATATATATATATATATATATTTATATATATATATATACATATATATATATATATATATATATATATATATATATATATATATATATATATATATATATACTAGTATGTGTATATATATATATATATATATATATATATATATATATATATATATATATATATGTATATATATATATATATATATATATATATATATATATATATATATATATATATATATATATATATATATATATATATATATATATATATATATATATATATATAATGTTCTCTACATACGTATATATATATATATATATATACATATATATATATATATATATATATATATATATATATATATATATATATATATATATACATATATATATATATATATATATATATATATATATATATATATATATATATATATATATATATATGTGTGTGTGTGTGTGTGTGTGTGTGTGTGTGTGTGTGTGTGTGTAGAGAGAGACTCTGTACATCGATAAGCAAATGGTATTATGCGGAATATGCACAATCATCAACATGTCAAGCCTCGCAGCGTGTGCGTGCAGGAGACAGTTAAGCAAAGATTTGCCATGAGCTGTATCAGTGAACCAGTAGGGTGATTGCAAACAGCTATTGCATAACACTAACTGACCTTCAGTTCGCCGAGTGCCTATTGCGGAGTTAACAACATTTAGTGCGCCTTTGGGGCTCTATTACTAACTCTGATAAGGAGGTCGTTTAAGTTTAGTCAATTACTGCGCCGCGTCGAATCCTAGATCATAGATTAACCATTGTGTTGCCTTGATTATTGGTTTTGTGTGAGCATACTTAGGAAGGACTGTGTGTAACCACGATAGCTAGCTTTCGGGGTTTCGGGGAAAACTCGATGTTCTATTTGTATGTGCTCTCCGAGGGACATTTTGATATACACGTATGCCTCCCCGCTCACACACACACGCACACACATACATATATATATATATATATATATATATATATATATATATATATATATATATATATATATATATATATATATATATATATATATAGATATATATATAGATATATATATATAGATATATATATATATATATATATATATATATATAGATATAGATATTTTTTACACCTACTGTGCTGCCCTCTTTTTGTAATGAACTGCATTTTGACACCTTTGCTCAGGAAGTGACATTTGACCTGACCTGATAGCACAGGAAGTGACATACCCAGAGGTGAAGGGTCAGGGTCAAGGACACTCAAGCCTCAACATGTAGCATGAGTGAGGACCTTTTACCCTAAATGGTCTCTATAACGGCCTGAGGATTGCACAAGCATGAAACCCAGAGTTTTTCGGAAATAGGGTTGGATGCCATGTGTCGGCAGTAGAATGGGTGTAGTAGGGGGGGGGGGGGGGGGGTTGACTGTAACGTGTTCGTGTTCGGCGTTCATTTACACTACAGGTCTGTAGTGTAAATGAACGCCCGGCCGCTACGCGTCGCCACCGTCGCGTATTATAATATTATAATTACTTGTGACGTCATCAAAACTGTAAAATCGCTAATTTCACTGATTTAAAAAAGGTTATTTAATTTCCTACTGGAAGAACCAAGTTTTCAGTAATGAAACAATCCCAGGCGTTCCACAAAGGCATTCGACGTGTTTGAAGCCGCCTAACGGCGGGTTCCGGAACCTCGCGTCCAGGGTTGCCAACTTGAGACTGAGTATGTGACTTGCTCCTATATATATATATATATATATATATATATATATATATATATATATATATATATATATATATATATATATATATATATATATATATATATATATATATATATAGTATATATATATATA
>OZ012691.1:2334464-2391964 GCA_963942565.1 Maea johnstoni | reverse complement strand
TTTTATCTCGGATCCGTTTAGCCCCCTATCCCTTTATTTTAATTTAATCAATGGGGGCCCAATTCCTTCTACACCTCTGATGAGTCTATGATAGACGAAACCGCTACTAGTGTCTCACTATAGACACCAGATGGCGCCTTTATTTGTTTTGGCGTCTACACATTGTCGTTACCAAAGCGATAATGTAACACCGCTTTTGATTGGCCCATACAGAAGGACGCTCGCGTGAAGACTGACGTCATATCGTCAGTGGCGGTTAGGTGACCAAGCTACGAACAGCGTTTTTATTTCGTCCCCAAGCCAAAGCCACGTTTTCCAACATATATATATATATATATATATATATATATATATATATATATATATATATATATATATATATATATATATATATATATATATATATATATATGTTTATATATATATATATGTGTGTACATAAACATGTATTGTATGATTATATGTATTCATGTACGCTTGCTTAGAACTTTCATGCATGTATGTATGTATGTATGTATGTACGTATGTATGTATGAATGTATGTGTATGTATGTATGTATGTATACAGCGTGTTTGTATGAGTGTGTGCCGCATTAAGGTCATTGTTAAAGGGGCTTTTCTTCTCTAGGATCAACTTGAAGAACATAACTTACTTATCGACCTCGCCAAAAGATGGCATAGCAAAGCACATGGGTCCACTCATAGGAATTCCATGTGCGAAGATAACTTATTGTGGTAACTGCCATTGCGGAGCTATGATTATGGATCATGTCCCCAGAAACAAATGTTGGTTATTTCATCATCGTTTACCTCATAAATATTTGCGTTTTAGATTGCATTTTAAAAATCAAAATTGGATCATTTGGACTAGTATTCACTCTTTGTGGATACCCCCCTCCCCCGCGGGACACGGTGCAGGTTAAGCACTGGCTGAGACGTAAGATCACGTGATTAGCTGTCATCTCTTACATCCATCTGCTCACGGCTTACCCGGGCTAATAACACGGATTAAGGACAGCGCAAAGGTTGCTATTTCTGCGAAATCAGCAAAGTGCCTAAACCCCAGCTAATGACATATGCAGTGGTGGTGGGCACTCGGCCAATCTTCGCGGGAGGGATGCTCCAAATGATTGAGAGAGTGTGAAAGGAGAAAGAAATCATTTCATTTTAAGAAAGAGGAGGCCAAAATTCAAAGGGATGGAATGATTATTTGAATATTGCAACATTTTGCGCCATCTAGGTCTTTGTGTATGCATATATGTATGTTTTATGTATGTATATATGTATGCATGTATGTGTGTGTGGACGTACGTACGTACGTACATACATATGTATGTATGTAAGTATATATGTATTTATGAACATTTATGTGCCCAAGTGCATGTGGTTAATGATAAAGGGAACTCAGGAGAAACAGCAAATGAGCGCGACTAAAATACCCGAATCACAGGCAACTTTCTCAAGCAAGCAAGTCTGAGGACTTTTTATATATAAAGGATCCAACGATGATTCAGCTCGATGTTGTGCAATAACAATCAAATGGATTCAATGGATTTGCGAAATCAATTAATGGATACGATATAAATCGGCCGCGTGGCCTAATGGAGAAGGCGCCTGACTTCGGATCAGGAGATTGCGAGTTCGAGTCTCGTCGTGGTCGTTAATATTTTTTTGCTTATCTGAGCGACGGTTTCGATAATTCCTGGCCCGGCTGGCATTGAAATATTAGCATTTCCCATAGGAAGCGCTGCCAGTGTGCTTTTAAATAGGAGCACTCCCTCTTCACAAATATTGAGTACCCCCCTCACTGAAAAACAACTTCACACGAATCAGCTTGGAGCTGTGCAATGATCGTCTAACTTTGTTCGATCGTTTCTCGTGATAGTCCGTCTACAATCATCTGTAGAAGTGGCTACGCTGTTAGGTTCGATTGTACCTGATTGCATAAGTCTTTTTGTTGGCCTTAACAAAAAATAACAAAAAGGCCACTCTCCCGATCCCCCTTTAAACCTTTGAATCAACTGTACTGAATCTAGCAGACTTACGAACTGCTGGCACATATAGTCTTACGTACACCAACAATGTATTACTTATACTCGATAACAATGTACTTTGTTGAAAAAGATAAAGCATTAATTATAGTCTATTTGTTTGCCCTACACATTTAATAAAAAGCCGCTCTCCCGATTCCCCCTTTAAACCTTTGGAATGACTGTACTAGAATCTAGTAAACATGTGAAGAACTAATGGCACAGTCTTACTCAAACCATCAATGACTTTCTTATGCCCCAAATCCATGTACTTTGTTGAGAAAGATGAGGCATCAATCTAAATTGGTCATTTTCATTGTGCCAATTCTGTCGGTATTCAAAATTGAAAAAAGCTCCCATTATTAGCAGTTATCACTGTTTGGTTCATAGTGTCTCAAATCCAAGAGAGTAGTACTTTCACTGGTGCATACATACTCGCATTGTTACCACAATCCATGTTCCCAATTGGCCTATTAGTTCCTATTCCATTATTGAAAGTCTCATTTTGGCCTCTCTTCCCAGCAGGATCATAGCTAGACTAGGTTCCTAGTCCCGAGAAAGTTGACATTCCCTTCTGTGCAGACCAAGCAGTGTGGTGTAGTACCAGGTATGTGGATAGATGGCACCACCTGCTCCTCCTATCTCAAGATGATCAAACTGAATCCTGATGAGATAAGTGTAAACTAAATGGACCACTATGGCCACCTAGAGTATTTGGTGCTAGGTAGAAGAAAGAGAAAATAACAGAAAATGCATGTGAGAGCCTAGACATCTAGGCTAGATCATAGCATATATAACTACAAAAACAGGCACCCTTCCAGTCATATGCACAAATAGTGTTCCAGAATATATCAAATTTTAGAAAGTTGGATATCTTAGACTAGTATATCGGCCGTTTTTTTGTTTTAGTTTATCAACGACGGTTTGAAAAAATCCTGGCTACTGACTTTACAATGTAAAACGTTTTCTTACTTTTTTTCTACGATGAGGCCAAGTACATTAGTTTGTTCTGGATACCACCTTACTCTCAGTTAGCAAAGGAGGCCAATGCTAGTAAAAGAACTGTGCTTGTTTTTAGAGAGAGTGGGGACGAAAGATGAAATAATAGAGAATTTAACGCATTGATATTGGGACAAAAAGCTTCCGGAAGTACATTCTGTGTATATTGATGATGCCTCTCTAAAGTAAGCTTTTAATGCGCGTTATAGAGTATTTCAATACATATCATATTCATCTGGAGATGTACGTCAATAAACATACATACATACATACATTCATATATATCAGTAATGGGTAATTGTGTGGCGTCAACTTTTATCATCCGTGATTAATTTAATGTTAGCTATATTTCCCCATATATATGAACACTCTCAGCTATGCTGTTGAACAGGATGTATGCTGTATCGCCAGGCACCTGTTATAACAGATGTTGGAATAAATTATTAATATGATTTTAGCTGAATTTGAAGATATATCCATTTTGTACATTTATATACCGGCCGCGTGGCCTAATGGATAAGGCGCCTGACTTCGGATCAGGAGATTTCGAGTTCGAATCTCGTCGTGGTCGTAAATATTTTGCAAGGAACTTGCACAATAATCTGATAAAACATTTTGAGGGTATTGAAATTTTGTTAATTAATACCATTCCTGTTAGTTTTGATTAAATTATGAGTAAATATTAATGCATGTTACAAAACCATGGTATATTTTGGGAAAATCATTGAATTATAATCCCGAAATAATTGAATAATATCATCAAATTGGCTCTTTTTTGGATTGAACCTCGGTTACTGTGCAGCGGTTAGGATAATACCCAAAGGGCTTGGAATACTCTATATCACAAGGCCATTTGGGCAGGCCCTTCAGTAGTTGTTTTATGAATTATCCATTATGGATGTGTTCTTTTTAACTAACATGAAGATTAATCAAAATTGAATTCGCAGATAAACTTTCTTATGTATTCCACATGTGCCAGCAAAATTGTCTATCACATTGTGCAATTATGATAAAAAATGAATTGATTTAAAAAATGAATTGATGTATTCTGTTATGATAGTTATCGGCCGCGTGGCCTAATGGAGAAGGCGCCTGATTTCGGATCAGGAGATTGCGAGTTCGAGTCTCGTCGTGGTCGTCGACCTATTTTTGTTTTCAGTTTGTCGACGATGGTTTGAATACCTCCTGCCCACTGACATTAAAATGTTAGCCCTTTTTCTTAATTTCGTACTTAAGGTGAAATTAGGTTCATCAGTTGATTCTCTAACATGTATAATACTTAATAGATCTAGAGAAGTATACTAATTTAACGCTTGATGTAAACACACTCAGCTATACTGTTGAGCAAGTTGATGCTTGCTCGCCAGGCACATGTTATCACTTTATGACAGATGTTGTATTAAATTATTTTATAATTTTAGCCAAATTTGAAAACACATCAATTATATATTGGCCGCGTGGCCTAATGGATAAGGCGCCTGACTTCGGATCAGGAGATTGCGAGTTCGAATCTCGTCGTGGTCGAATTTTTTATGCAAGGAACTCGCGAAATGATCTGATGCAACTTTTTATTAGGATGTTGAAATTTCGTTTATCAATACCCCTCCCGCTAAATTCATTTAAATCATGAGTAACTATAAATGAATGTTTCAAAACATTGGTATACCAAACAAAACATTGGTTACAAAACATGCGTATATGGAAAAGCATTGAATAACTAGAATTATATAGACTGTGAGAGTATCAATTAATGAATGATTTATATATCGGCCGCGTGGCCTAATGGAGAAGGCGCCTGACTTCGGATCAGGAGATTGCGAGTTCGAATCTCGTCGTGGTCGTTAATATTTTGCAAGGAACTTGCATAATAATCTGATAAAACATTTTGAGGGTATTGAAATTTTGTTAAGTAATACCATTCCTGTTAGTTCTGATTAAATTATGAGTAAATATTAATGCATGTTACAAAACCTTGGTATATTTCGGGAAAATCATTGAAATATAATCCCGAAATAATCGAATAATATCATTAAATCGACCCTTTTTTGGATTGAACCTCGGTTACTGTGCAGCGGTTAGGATAATACTCAATGGGCTTGGAATACTCTATATCACAAGGCCATTGGGGCAGGCCCTTCATTAGTTGTTTTATGAATTTTCCATTATGGATGTGTTCTTTTTAATTAACATGAAGATTAATCACAATTGAATTCGCTTTTAAACTTTCTTATGTTAGGGAGGTTAGTCATGTGACCTGCAGTGTAGAAATGCATGTGGGAATCACAAATATTTTGCGGCGTTCATGATTGCTTAAAATGCCGTTTTTTCTTGTTCTTTATTTAGATGTTTTCTTGATGGTCTTAGCTTTACAATAAAATTTGTCAGGTGAAAATCTGTTGAGAAACGGCCGAGTTCTGGACTTAGGAAGTTAGGCCGGATTTTACCTACAATGCCTGTCTTGAACTCTACTGCACTATGAATTGGGCTGTCAATAATCTGTCTTTGCTCAGCTAAATGATTGACAAACCCTCCCTCTTGACCAATCACAATAAAGGGGAGGTACCAAAGCTCTTTTTGGCTGGTGAGGCAAGCCAGACACATGTGGCAGCCAAGAAATACAAGCAAATCCATCAGATAAATACTAGTTTTTTGCAAAATATGCAAGATTTTCAAAATAATTAGAAATTGACTCATTACACATCTTAAAGCTGTCCATCTTAGTAATACTTGCACATACTTTACTGGAAGTTTCTACTTGTAGTCCGTTTTTGATATTTTTTATGCACTGCAGGCCTAAGGGCTAGGCTCAGGCCAGGCTGACCTTGATTATACAAGGCCAAATGTCCAGTTCTAATGCAGAATTTCACTTTCCCATAGTTGTATTCTTGTCTGTTGATAAGGCGCCTAACTTCAGATCAGGAGATTGCGAGTTCGATTCTCGTCGTGGTCGAATCGTTTTCTGCAAGGAACTTGTGAAACGAGTTTCAGTTCCTATTCCATCATTGAAAGTCTCATATTGGGACAAAAATCTTCCAGAAGTACATTCTGTTTACATTGATGTATGCTAAAGTATGCTTTTAATGCACGTTATTGAGTACTTTAATACATATCATATACATATATATATATATATATATATATATATATATATATATATATATATATATATATATATATATATATATATATATATAATATATATATATATACATATACATATATATATATATATATATATGTATATATATATATATATATATATATATAAAAAATAATGGGTAATTGTGTGGTGTCACCTTTTATCATCCGTGAGTTTAATTCTCAAACAAGTTAATGATAGATATATTTCCTCTTTTATATGAACATTCTCAGCTATGCCGTTGAACAGGATTTATGCTTTATCGCCAGGCACCTGTTATAACAGATGTTGGAATAAATTACTATTATGATTTTAGCTGAATTTGTAGAAATTTAAATTTTATACCCATACATATTGGCCGCGTGGCCTAATGGATAAGGCGCCTGACTTCGGATCAGGAGATTGCGAGTTCGAATCTCGTCGTGGTCATTAATTTTTGGCAAGGAATTCGCGCAATAATTTGATGAAACATTTTGAGGGTATTAGAAATTTGTTAATTATTAGTAAATACTAATGTATGTTACAAAACCTTGGTATATTTTGGGAAAAGCGTTTGATTAAAATCCCAAAATAATCGAATATCATCATCAAATTGACCCTTATTTGGATTGAATATCGGATGCTGTGCAGCGGTTAGGATAATACTCAATGGGCTTGGAATATTCTGTACCACTGGGCCATAGAGGCAGGCCCTTCAATAGTTGTTTAATGGATTATCCATTATAGATGTGTTCTTTTTAAATTGACTTTAAGATTAATCAAAATTAAATTCGCACCCAAATCTTCTAGTATGCCACTTCCCCCAGCAAATTGTCGATCACGCAGTGCAATTATGATTTAAGAACTAAATTAATTTCGAAACTCAATTAAGGTATAGGCATCAATATCTATCGGCCGCGTGGCCTAATGGAGAAGGCGCCTGACTTCGTATCAGGAGATTGCGAGTTCGAGTCTCGTCGTGGTCGTTTATATCTCTTTTGTGTTTTTTATCAGCGACGGTTTGAATACATTCTGGCCCCTGACATTAAAATGTTAGCCATTTCCTTACTTCATTACTCAATATAAAGAGCGTATTTCGGAAAAAATTAGTAAGGGTCGCAGAACGTTAAATGCAGCCTCAGGGATAGGCCTCAAACCAGGGGGGCTGACAATGAAAGCATGCGGAATGGTATTTTGGTCTATGGTTGTTCCAGTGGTCACTTTTGCTTGTGAACTCTGGGTCATGAATGATGAAGATGTTAGGTTACTAGATGATTTCCAAACTTATGCAGGTCGAAGGATTCAGCGGTTCAGACAATGCTCACCTAGGGCAACAAGCTTTTGGGCCTTGGCTGGATCAGGCTGGAGATATACGTGTATGTCAAAAAGCTCTTGTTTGTAAGAACAATAGCTATGCTAACCGACGATTCATTGTACAAAATTATATTCCGACATAGATATATAGATTACGAACAGAATAGAGAAATATCAAGAGAGAATCTGTTGCATAGCCCTGCCTTTGATATACTAAAAATCTCTGAGCTTTTCGGATTATATGATGTAGTGGGACAGATGTTACAGGGGAATAGAGTGTTTAGTAAAGGGCAATGGCGTGACATAGTTTGGTCGAGAGCATGGGAATTGGAGAATCAAGATTGGTTTATTAGAACAAATTTGTTTAAGTCAACCGAGTTTATAAGCGCAACAATCAACAATGTTAAAACATTAATTTGGTGGCAGTTAAGCAATGTGGCACCTGACATGATGCTCCATTGTGAAACAATGTCCAAATTAGTCTGTAAGGCAAGTAAGTTAAAATGCGATGATTATAGATTTAGAAATGATGTGGTGAACCGTCCATATTGTGATCTGTGCCAAGATCATGCCATAGAGAATGTAGAGCATCTTCTCATACACTGCCCCTCCCTTAGAAATGAAAGGGAGGCGATGTTCAATGAAATTAATGAAATCGAGAAGCACTATGGTAGCAGAATACTCAACCCAATTGACAGTAATCTGCACACCCTCCTAGGAAAAGTTCCGAACGATGCGAACCCAGAGATGATGCTTTACTTCTATAAGGCAGTGGCAAGAAATGTATATACCATGTACTCAACACTTTTGAGAAACAGGCAAGGTATCGGATGATACCAATCTCTTCTAGGAATTATACCCTAGTAATTTTTTGCATATTTCCCTGCAGTACCCCTGTTGGTACTTTACCGCTCCTTATCTAGTATATGTAGAGTAGCTGTACATGAGTATGGTCATATTCGGTGCCTACTGTAGGCTATCAGAATCTTGACAATTTACAATGCTAGCTATTTTTTGTCTTTAACCTTTGATGTATCTATAAGTTAAAATCTTTATATGCCATTTCGAATATATTTGAATACACACTCAATGTGTGAGTATATATTGATTGATACTTTGCCTATCTTTAACACAATAAGGCTAATCTAGAGCCTATAAGGAATATCTCCATTACATATTCCTCCTCTGTAATATAATATTTTTTTCCTAATCTTTCGGATTCATACCGAAAATACTCTCTGATTTAATATGTATTCCTTTATATTTCTGGGCTTATACCCAAAACCTATTTGTACTTATATAGATATGATTTTGTAATAGAAACAATTACAGTTAATAAACATATATATATATATATATATATATATATATATATATATATATATATATATATATATATATATATATATATATATTACTCACGTGAGGTGAAGTGCATTAGTTTGATCTTGATAACACCTTACTCTCGAATAGTCACTTATTGCAGGAGCTGCCTCCATATGATAGATAGACCCCAAGGAAGCTGGCTGTGGTGTATGTGATATACCCGAGGTGTTACGAGGCGGAGCCGAGTAACCCCTCGGGTATCACATACTCCGCAGCTTCTGAGGGGTCTACGTGGCTTGTACCACAGTTGACTGCCTTCCACCAACCACAGGCCGAAATAATCTTGGCGGAGAACTCTTGCTAAATTCCGTTGGGTAACACCTTTGGGTTTAAGCAGCTTACAGAACAAAGGCTTGAAAAGTGTGGGTTAAGTAGTCCTATAACCCGTCGTGGTCGAATCTTTTTTTGCAAGGAACTCGCTAAATAATATGATGCAACGTTTTATTAGGGTGTTGAAATTTTGTTTATCAATACCCCTCCGATTAAATTTATTTTAATCACGACAACTATTAATGCATGTTACAAAACATTGGTACACCAAACAAAACATTGGTTACAAAACATGCGTATATGGAAAAGCATTGAATAATCGGATTTGGTATACCTTGTGGAAAAGCATTGAATAACTGGAATTGGTATACCTTGGAAAAGCATTGCATATCATCGAATATTATTCTTAAATGCATATTTGAATTGAACCTGTGAGGTTGTGCAGCGGTGAGGTAATAATCAATAGGTGCGGAATACACTATATCATTGGGCCATATATAGGCAGACCCTTCATTATATATAGTGTGAGAGTATAGTCTTGATATAATTGCAATATAGCACTTTATGCTAATACAAGATATTTTGGTACTATTTCAACTACGTCATCAATTAGTTGTTTTTTCCCCTAGTTTCTGTTTGTATAATAATGTCTTTCATCTTGTTGACACCACTTTTCATTTAGTTATTTGCCTGTTTTTGTAATTTTATATCTGTGCATATGGTCAATACATATAACAACTTCAATAAGTTGTCTGAATTATATATTATGGATTTTTTAAATTGACATGCAGCTAATTCACAATTGAATTTGTTCTCAAACCTTTTAGCATGCCAACTGTGCCGGCAAATTGTCTATCACATTGTGCAATTATGATTAAAGAATTCAACTTATTTCGGAAATCAATTAATATATGATTTATATATCGGCCGCGTGGCCTAATGGAGAAGGCGCCTGACTTCGGATCAGGAGATTGCGAGTTCGAGTCTCGTCGTGGTCGTTTAGGCTTTTTGTTTTCAGTTTTTCTACGACAGTTTGAATAAATCATTGGTCCTGACATTAAAATGTTAGCCTCTCCGTACTTTCTTACATGATGTTTGGTCAAGTTCAATAGTTTGTTCTTGATACCACCTTACTCTCAAATGGTCACTTATTGCAGGAACTACCTCCATAGCTGAATGATCTAATGCGCTGCCCTTGACTGCAAAAGCTCTCTCACTTTTTGTAATCGTTATATGACTAAAAGGGATAGATAGTTTATATTTATATCCAATCAAATTAATTTGTTGTCATCAATTTAGTAATTTCTATTGTTATTTCTTTCTCGAAAGTGCCTATCAAGTTTTCGACATACCTCCTGACAGATACCAAATGATGCAATGAGCTACAAGTTGATATCCCAGATGGTCACGAATTATGTGCTAGTAAAAGCACTGTGCTTGTTTTTGGAAAGACCTGGGCCAAACGTTGAACTAATAGAGAATTAAGAGAATTAAAAGAATTGGGGCAAAAAGCTGGCAGAAGTGGAAACCTATGAACACCTCGGTGTAGTACGTTCGGTTTACTTTGACATTGCCTCTCTAAATTTAGCAACGCGATAAAATAGTTACCCTATTAATGTGTGCTATAGAGGACTTTCATACATATCATGTACACATATCAGTAAGTGCTTATTGTATGATGTCATCTTTTCATCATGTATTCTGGGACCACTATGGACATAAGTTTCTAACTTTTAGTGTATATATCCTGTGTCTGGTTAGAATTCTATTGCATAGCAGTTAATGACTCTCCATCTAGTCACCGTTATATTTTGTGTGCCAAATGCTATGTAATACACATCTTACTAGACCGAATAAAATCAAAATCAAAATCAAAATCATCCGCAAATTTGATTCTCTAACATGTATGATACTAGATACTAGTATAGTAGTATAATATTCCACCACGTTATATGAACACACTCAGCTGTACTGTTGAAGAAGATTTATGCTGGCTAGCCAAGCACCTGTTATGACAGATGTTGGATTAAATTAATCGTATAATTTTAGGTAAATTTAAAAAGACATATTGAAATCGTATATACATATATCGGCCGCGTGGCCTAATGGATAAGGCGCCTGACTTCGGATCAGGAGATTGCGAGTTCGAATCTCGTCGTGGTCGTCATGTATTTTTGCAATGAACTCACAAAATGATCTGATGATTTCGAGGGTATTGGAATTTTGTTAATCAATACCACTTCTGTTAGTTTTGATTTAATCTGGATTTCTTGATAAATTTTGATTTACTATTATCTTCAAAATGACTCACATTTGGATTGAACCTCATATGTTCTGGAGCGGTGAGATAATACTAAATTGTCATGGAATACTCTGTACCGCTGGGCCATAGGGGCAGGCCCTTGATTAGGTGTTTTATGAATCATGTATTATGGATGCTTTTGAAATTGACATGCAGATTATTCAAAATTGAATTCGCTCCCAAATTTTCTTTTCTAGAATGCCAACTGTGCCGGCAAAATGTCGGTCACATTGTGCAATTATTATCAGATAATTCAATTAATATTGGAGATTAATTAATGTATAATGGTTAACAATACACCGGCCGCGTGGCCTAATGGAGAAGGCGCCTGACTTCGGATCAGGAGATTGCGAGTTCGAGTCTCGTCGTGGTCGTAAATATGTTTTTATTGTTTATCAACGACGGTTTGAATGAATCCTGGCCCCTGACATTATAATGTTACCCTTTCCTTTCTTTCTTATCAAGATTCGGTCAAGTCCTTTAGTTTGTTCTCGATACCACCTTACTCTCAGGGCGATAAAAGACAACGTTTTAATGTATGTTTGTATCTTTATTGATTGTATAAGAGATATTAAAGGCTACAAAAGATACATAGCAAAGTGGAAATAACACACAATTAGCATACAAGGATGAACAACACAAATAAGGCAAAAGGCAATAAACAACTAAGATAACTGAACTGAAATTGGGAAACACAAAACTAAGGCAAACGAAAATACTTTGAAACATCAAAAGGTGATGTGTTTAATAACTACATTAGTAAAACGAGTCTTTTGCAGCTATGGTCAGAAACCTGTATATCCGTCAATACTTAGTAGAGTGAACTATCCTACTCAAAATTCTGTTATTGACCTAATTGAAAGTACATCATGTTAACATATCTTCCAGAAATGTTCCATACATTAATCATGGTATGCCTATCAATTCCATCAATAGCTTTGACAGTAGAACACCACTTCGTGTTTGTTCTGAAACTTATATTGTAAGGAATTGTCACTTCTTCGTACATCTCTTTTCTCACCGTGACAACACTAGGACACTGCATAATGGTGTGGAGGATATCTTCTACAACACAAATGTCACAATTAATACATGTTCTCTGACTGATCGTCCTACTCTTTAATATGACATCATCACATTTCAGCCTACTGCTTTGACACACTATATTCTTTTAATGTGCGCTATATAGAGTAATTTCAGACATACCATGTACATCTACATCAGTAAGGGGTAATTGTGTCATGACACCTTTTCATCAACCGTGAATTTATTTCCGTAATACGTATAATACTAGATATAGTAGTATAACACCCCCCCCCCCCCTTTATATGAATCCACTCAGCCATGCTGTTGAGCAAAATGTATGCTGTCCTAGCAAGCACCTGTTATAACAGATGTTTGATTAAATTATTCGTGCAATTTTAGTCGAATATGAAAACATATCAATATCGTATATATCGGCCGCGTGGCCTAATGGATAAGGCGCCTGACTTCGGATCAGGAGATTGCGAGTTCGAATCTCGTCGTGGTCGTTGAGTTTTGCAAAAAAACTCACAAAATGATCTGATTTTGATTTCACAAGGCATTGGTATATTTGGAAAAGCATTGAATATCCTAAAATGATTGAATATTATCTTCAAATTGACTAATATTTGGATTGAACCTCGGCGGTTGTGAAGCAATGATATACTACTCAATGGGCTTGGAATACGCTGTACCAATGGGCCATAGGGGCAGGCCCTTCAATAGTTGTCTTATGAATTATCTATTATGGATATTTTTTAAATTGACATGCAGATTTTTCAAAATTGAATTCACTCCCAAATATTCTAGCATGCCAGTTGTGCCAGTAGATAGTCTATCACAATGTGTAATTTTCATCAAAGAATTCAAACAATATCGGAAATCAATCAATGTATAACTGTATACTATACACTGGCCGCGTGGCCTAATGGAGAAGGCGCCTGACTTCGGATCAGGAGATTGCGAGTTCGAGTCTCGTCGTGGTCGATTATATTTTTGTTTTGCTTTTTGTTTATCAACGACGGTTTGGATAAATCCTGACCCCTGACATCAGCATGTTAGCCCTTTTCGTACTTTCTTACTATGGTGCGGTCAATTTCATTAGTTTGTTCTCGATACCACCTTCCTGCAAGGCGATGAACGTTACTCTTTTAATGTGCGCTATCATAGAGTACTCTCATACATATCATGTACATCGATGTCAGTGAGGGATAATTGTGGGATGTTTTCCTTTTATCATCAGTGGATTTAATTCTCTCACATGTATAATACTACATCTAGTAAAATTTTATATGAAAACACTCAGCTCTGCTGTTGAGCAAGATTTATGCTGCCTCGCCATGCACCTGTTATATAAAAAAATGACAGATGTTGGATTAAATTACTCGTACAATTTTAGATGAATTTGACAAGACTTGTCGTTATATTGGCCGCGTGGCCTAATGGATAAGGCGCCTGACTTCGGATCAGGAGATTGCGAGTTCGAATCTCGTCGTGGTCGTCATATATTTTTGCAATGAACTCACAAAATGATATGATGATTTCGAGGGTATTGGAATTTTGTTAATCAATACCACCTTTGTTAGTTTTGATTTAATCTGGATCTTGATAAATTTTGATTTGATACTATCTTTAAAATGACTCACATTTGTATTGAACCTCAGATGTTGTGGAGCGGTGAGATGATACTCAATTGCCATGGAATACTCTGTACCGCTGAGCCATAGGGGCAGGCCCTTGATTAAGTGTTTTATGAATTATATATTATGGATGCTTTTGAAATTGACATGCAAGTTATCCAAAATTGAATTCGCTCCCAAATTCTCTAGAATGCCAACTGTGCCGGCAAATTGTCTGTCACATTGTGCAATTATTATCAGAGAATTCAATTAATATTAGAAATCAATTAATGTATAATGCTGAACTATATACCGGCCGCATGGCCTAATGGAGAAGGCGCCTGACTTCGGATCAGGAGATTGCGAGTTCGAGTCTCGTCGTGGTCGTAGATATGTTTTTATTCTTTATCAACGACGGTTTGAATGAATCCTGGCCCCTGGTATTTAAATGTTACCCTTTTCCTTACTTTTATACTAAGGTGAGGTCAAGTCCTTTAGTTTGTTCTCGATACCAACTTACTCTCAGTGCGATTAAAGACATCCTTTTAATGTATGTATGTATCTTTATTGATTATATGAGATATAAAAAGGATACAAAGGATACATAGCAAAGTGGAAATAACACAAAATTAGCATACAAAGGCGAAAACACAAATAATGCAAACGGTAAGTAACAACTAAGATAACTGAACTGAAATTTGGCAACACAAAACTAAGGCAAACGAAAATACTTTGAAACATCAAAAGGTGATGTGTTTAATAACTACATTAGTAAAACGAGTCTTTTGCAGCTATGGTCAGAAACCTGTATATCCGTCAATACTTAGTAGAGTGAAGTATCCTACTCAAAATTCTGTTATTGATCTAATTGAAAGTACATCATGTTAACATATCTCCCAGAAATGTTCCATACATTAATCATGGTGTGCCTATCAATTCCATCAATAGCTTTGCCTAAGAGCCAGTAGAACACTTCTTCGTGTTTGTTTTGAAACTTATATTGTAAGGAATTGTCACTTCTTCGTACATCTCTTTTCTCCCCGGAACAACACTAGGACACTGCATAATGGTGTGGTGGATATCTTCTACAACACAATTGTCACAATTAATACATGTTCTCTGACTGATCGTCATACTCTTTAATCTGACATCATCACATTTTAGCCTACTGCTCTGACACACTATATTCTCTTAATGTGCGCTATAGAGTAATTTCAGACATACCATGTACATCTATATCAGTAAGGGGTAATTGTGTCATGACACCTTTTTATCAACCGTGAATTTATTTCCGTAATACGTATAATACTAGATATAGTAGTATAACATTCCCCCACTTTATATGAATCCACTCAGCCATGCTGTTGAGTAAAATGTATGTTGTCCTAGCAAGCACCTGTTATAACAGATGTTTGATTAAATTATTCGTGCAATTTCAGTCGAATATGAAAACATATCAATATCGTATATATCGGCCGCGTGGCCTAATGGATAAGGCGCCTGACTTCGGATCAGGAGATTGCGAGTTCGAATCTCGTCGTGGTCGTTATGTTTTTTGCAAAGAACTCACAAAATGATCAGATTTTGATTTTACAAGGCATTGGTATATTTGGAAAAGCATTGAATATCCTAAAATGATCGAATATCATCTTCAAATTGATTGTATTGGATTGAACCTCAGCGGTTGTGAAGCAATGATATACTACTCAATGGGCTTAGATTACGCTGTACCAATGGGCCATAGGGGCAGGCCCTTCAATAGTTGTTTTATGAATTATCTATAATGGATGTTTTTTAAATTGACATGAAGATTTTTCAAAATTGAATTCATTCCCAAATTTTCTAGCATGCCAGCTGTGCCAGTAGATATTTTATCACAGTGTGCAATTATCATCAAAGAATTCAAACAATATCGGAAATCAATCAATGTATAACGGATTACAATAAAACTGGCCGCGTGGCCTAATGGAGAAGGCGCCTGACTTTAGATGAGGAGATTGCGAGTTCGAGTCTCGTCGTGGTCAATTATCTTTTTGCTTTTTGTGTATCAACGACGGTTTGGATAAATCCTGAGCCCTGACATTTACATGTTATCCTTTTCAGTACTTTCTTACTATGGTGAGGTCAATTTCATTAGTTTGTTCTCGATACCACTTTCCTGCAAGGCGATGAACGTCACTCTTTTAATGTGCGCTATAGAGTACTCTCATACATATCATGTACATCTATGTCAGTAAGGGATAATTGTGGGATGTCATCCTTTTATCATCAGTGGATTTAATTCTCTCACATGTATAATACTACATCTAGTTACATTTCATATGAAAACACTCAGCTCTGCTGTTGAGCAAGATTTATGCTGTCTCGCCAAGCAACTGTTATAAAATAATGACAGATGTTGGATACAATTTTAGATGCATTTTATAATATATTGGCCGCGTGGCCTAATGGATAAGGCGCCTGACTTCGGATCAGGAGATTGCGAGTTCGAATCTCGTCGTGGTCGATTAATTTTTCTTGAAATATCTTACACAATGATCAGTTTTGAGGGTGTTGAAGATTTGTTACGAAATACCTTTTCTGTTATTTCTTTGAAATAATCACGAGTAACTACTAATCTATGTTAACTGACATTGGTATAATTAGGAAAAGCATTGAATATCCTGAAATCATGGAATATTATCTTTAAATTGTGCAGCATTGATATAACAATCAGTGGGCGTGGAGTACTCTCAACCACTGGGACTTAGGGCAGGCCCTTCATTAGTTATTTCATGAATCAATCCATTATGGATGTTATTTTTTAATATTTACATGCAGATTATTCAAAATTTAATTGTTTAACATTTTGACCTAAGACAATATATTGTTGCTGCAGAAGAACCATATAGGCAGCCCGCCACAACGCCGCACATTTATAAAGCGACCAGGACAACCCGAATGTGAGGGTCCAGCGGAGATTCGAACCGGCAAACTCACGCTTGGGAGCCAGGCATCGTAACCACTATGCCACGACTTTTACGTAGGACTTTAAGATTTTGTGTCGATATTTGGTGTCGAGACTCTATTAGTCCACAGTAATTGAAGGTAATTTTCGTACGCTAATGTTGTGGACAACTTTTCGATCTTCGAATATTTTCTGAATTTTTTCTAGTTTTGTTCTCTTTTCCAAAGTGTGTGATATACATCTTTGCTCCAAATATTGCTTGGAATTTGACAAATAAAAGGTAAATGCCCAATTGCTTCAACTATATTTTGGAAATTAGATAACAGGTCGATTGGATGGCTCTTTGACCCTGGGACGTTCAACGATGACCTATGACGGACTATACAATGTAAGCGATACGCAGTACTCAGTGTGGAAAACAATATCACGTAAAATCTGTTCTTGGCACACCTTTTTATTGGTACAAAGCATTACTAGAAATGCTCTCACCACAGGATAACAAGTACGGTTGTAGATGCAAAGCATCAATAGTCAAAAGGCGGGGCCAAGTTATTTATGAACTTGTGAGGGAACCGGATGTATAAAGAACATAGAGGAAAATTATTTATAATGACTAGATTTGTATCATTTTTGTAGAAATGAAACAAATATCGGAATTCTAGGCGCAAGCTGGAGACTTCGAAATCTCTTGGGTGCGAAGCTACTTGGGTACGCATCAGTTTGGTTACGAACCAGTTTGGTTACGAAGTCTCCTGATTTCATTCTATACACATAGTTATCGTTTCTTTAGTAATTTTCCTTCCTATACTAAAAAATATACTTTATGTCCGCTTAAAATATTTTATATATTTGAAAACTTAATGCTTAATTAAAATAAGGAAGGCACGATTTTCCGCGGCAAAGGTAATGTACCGGGCCAACATTTATATTATAACCAATCAGAATAGAGAATTATATTCAGTCCGGCCTCAGCATTTCCAACATGGCCGTCCGGACTATGGACATTTCAAAGCAGCTTCCCAGATAGGCGTGGCCTGAGGGCCCCGCCAATAACACCACGAATGCATCTGTACCATGTACATGGCTAAAGGGTGATAAAAGCTTAGAAGGTTTGTCTCTATGTTTTCTCATCCAGGTGCAGACATTTCAAAGGAAATGTTCTTGAGAACTGTGTATGCACTAGAGCTAGAAAGTGCGTGCCGCTAACCATGCCAGACACAGATGTGCCAGGCCTGCGTGGCAGGAACAACTGAGACTGCTACAAAGATGCTCAGGTGTGACTTATGAAGGCATCCTCAGGCAGATCACACCATGCCAACTGCGGGCTTCTCCTTTGACGCGAGCCGCCTTGTTGCTATGGAAGCCAAGCAATAAGAATGTTGCAGTATAGCAAATATCAGAATCTGAGTCCTGTCTATATTGTAAAGAAATAGATACACAAGTACGCAATTACATAAGTGCATTGCCTTATTTTCTCTGAAATATTCAACTGGAGTAATATTGAAAAAATGTGTGAGAAACTATATTCAACCTCATTACATGAGTGACTGGGACAAAGTATATGACAATCTCAAATCATCCTTTAAAATAGATGTTATCATTCTTAACACAAAAAGTGATATACAATAAACAAATTGGCAAGAAACTGCTTGTTAACCTAGCTGAATATATATCTTTTATCAAAAATCTAAGGCAGATGTGTACATGTACAAAATGAATCTCAATATGACCATGCATCAATAGCAGATAGATTAAATAAAGTGTGTGATTCTTTGAGGCACTTGATTAGAACATATTACCTGCCTTTATTGTAGTTATCATGATATTGAGAATTGAGGATAACCTGTGGTACAAATACAATACGATGATGAACATTGACTTTGAGATGCAATAAAAATCTCTTCGGGAATTAGAACGCAGGGATCAGTGTAACCCGAGAGAACGATTCCTCACTTTACATACATTCCTCGAGTAACATAAACAAAGCCATCTTAGTTATTTTTTGCCATTTTATCTTCCAAATATAGATCATGTTCGCACATTAGAATGCGCAAATATTTTTTCAACACCTAGAACAATCAATTGTGCCAAGTGTATAGTATACTTGGTTTTACTGAAATCATAATGGTTGGATATCAATTAGGGCTTTGTCTAAGCATGTAGGCCCCAGGAAGTCTAGAGAAAGAGGAAGGGACATTTGGGCTTTAATCTTGGCTCATGGCCACATGTAGGCCCAACTCCTATCCCTTTAAATAGCTGGCCTGTTGGCTGGTAGAGACAGACAGCGATAAAGCAGGAGAGAGACAGCACAGAGGAACATTCATCTGGAAATAAAGAGAAATAAACATTCAATCTGCTGCGGCATTTAGACTTGAGCTGAAGATAAATACAAACGTACCTACATACCTATATTACCTGTCTACCTACATGCATACATACTAGTACAAATAAACAAACATACATACACACACATGCATTCATACATACATACACACACATACATGCACATACATAGGTACATACACTCATTCATACATACACACATGAATAATACATACATACGTACATACACATGTACAGATAACGACGAATGGGAAACTGAAGGCATGCACAGTAATAGCAGGGACTGTATGTTTCGAGCCAGTATCAGGATAGATAATGGGCTCTCTCTAAAGCAATATTCAATACATCACACGACAGGCAATGTAATATGATTAAATAGTTGACGAAAGATGTCGTGTCTGGAGGTTCAGTACGTTGTTGATGTGTCAATATACCATGGTTCACACTTAATGAATGGGCTAGATCTAATCAAATGTACAAACATTCCAAATACAGTATTTAAGGTCAGTGGTCAACATATGCCATTCCAGAACTATTGGCTATGTCGTGAATGCTGCCGCTGTGCAGTAGGTGGTATTTAGATAGAGTTTAGCCAGAATCCCCTCACGATGCCGCTAGTTTACGTAAGGTTAGGGCTAGGTTACACGTGAAGCTGCGATTAGCCTGACTAATTGAGGAAATACTGAGCACGTCCAATCCGGATTACGCTAATTTGTTAGGTTTATTATCAATAGCTTCAGTCACCCATTCGCAAACTGGACGTACACTATGGTTTCACTGCTTTTACATGTCTCGGGCAAGCCTGTGCGCCTATATAGGGAGTATCGGTAACGGTATGAAATGATGTGCGTTTTTAAAACTATAGGACAACCATCATATGCCTTCGTCATTAACAGTAGTATATTAATCAACATCGCCACCACCGTCAAAATCGTATTAGTATAGTCCACACACACACACACACACACACACACACACACACACACACATATATATATACATATATATATATATATATATATATATATATATATATATATATATATATATATATATATATATATAGGTGGAAAGGGCGCTATATCAAATATCAATTATTATATATATATATATATATATATATATATATATATATATATATATATATATATATATATATATATATATATATATATATATATATATATATATATATATAAATATATAATTATGTATATTCCGATTACTACTACTACTACTACTACTACTACTACTACTACCACTGCTGCTGTTGCTGCTGCTGCTGCTTCGTATGCTGCCCATCTTGGTGCTTATTAATCTAATACACAATTTATGAATAGCATCTTCAAGACAGTATGTTTGGCTTAGATATAAATAAATTTATTTTACTTCAATTAAGCGAATTCTTTTGATTCCATACCATCCCACACTTCTAGCTAATTATATTTAGCGTAGTGGCAGAAAACAGAGACGAGATTCCATGCCACAGCCCACATACAGTGCAGGGCTTGTCCTGATGGCCGACTCCTCTATGGCGTTGCCATTAAGCTCTTGCTGTCTCTCATCAATGCTTGGGTTCGAATCCAGGTCATTGCCTGTGAGAATGTTGCCAGTGACTTAGGTTTAGCACAGGGTCAATCCGGTTAGTCTGGTTTCTCCAAACACTAATACATACCTACATGCAGTTACGATGTAGCCTTTAATGTGGCAGAAAAAAGACAATGATCGGAATTCCAAATACCAATTTTCCTATAAACAGAGCCTACCAGCTGTGAACACGTGCATTGGTGCATTACTGGCAATGAATACAAATTAGCTGCGGGATCAATGGGATCGATGAGGTCACGTGATGCGCTGCCACCAACAGGGTCAGGAGTCGTTCCTGTTCACACGTGCCGCATCCCATAGATCACAATGCTTCACGTCCACTTTCCCATTTCACACGCCAGTCCTTGCGGGGGGTCTGCGTGAGTCCTTTGTATAATGCTGGACCAGCATGTATGTTATTGTAACATAAATAATACAATGAAATACCATGAAATTCACACATGAAACTAGATATTGAAATAGAATGGTATCAGTAGAAATGATCATGAAATACATCACTAATAATTTACCCTTTCGAAAAGGGCAAAGTCATGGGCGGAGAGTATTTTAATTGCACATGTCCAGACTAAATCTGAGTTTGCTCTTGCTATTCCCACTTGTTTCCACATTCGTTTTTCCCGATGTTCAGTGCTCTGCCTATAGACCAGTTTCTAATATAGGGATTAAGATCCACCGCTGAGCCTTGGTGCAGATTTATAGCCGAGACGTAGGTGTTTTTTGCCAAAGCTGAGTCCGCCAAGGCCGAAGCTTTGCAACAAACACCCACGGCAAGGCTATAAATCTGCACCAATGCTCAGTGGCGGGTCTTAGTGGCTATTATAGCGAGTTTGAGTGATAAAAAATTGAAACAACTCTGTGAAAATGACACAAACATCATGTTTTCTAGTGGTTGCTGAGCCTGGATTTGGTCCCGGCTCTGGGGGCTCATTCTGGATTTAGTCCCGGCTCCCTGCTGTGAACCGGGACCACTTCAAAGCCACAGAAACAGCTTCTCACTGTACATAGTGTGTTTTCGAAGCCTAGGTATTTTCATAGCAGTGCGCTATAATCAGTATTTAATGACTCTAAAGCCTTTGTCGCATGAAATATTCCCTTCTGTGGGTGATCCTTCATTAGTTTTATTTTTTCCGATTTCCTTTCACTTTTTGTTTTCATTTTTACTCTCGATTTCAAGTTTCTTTTATCTTTCATTTTCAAATTTCGCGAGACCTAAACGCAAAAACGGATACTTAGTCCCTTCCCTGATGAGTCCCTTCTACTGAGCGATCTTTCTCAGATACGCATACAGCCGGCTAAAGTTAAATTCTCTATCTGTTGTGAAATGAAGATTTTGTGACAGTTTGAAATCGTTGTATGTTCACGTTTAAATAAATTACTCTCCTTTCCGTGGATCAATTTCAATGCGGCTTGAATCGTTAGAACCGCAACAATTAAGTATACTCATCTCATTATTCCTGCTATTCTCATTATAGTTGAAATCTGTTAGGAAATGATGATTTTGCAATAGGTTGAAATAGTAGTAATTTTATGCCATATTGTCGGTCAATCGCTACTCTCATACGGTGTTTATTGCACAAATGTCAAATAGGAAGCTGACCTATCAAGGGGTTTCAAATATGTTTCCGCGATTTACAAGCAAAGAATGACGCCATGGATAACAAATCCGTCATTTTGTGACTGAATTTAAAGAGGGAATGCATAAATATTATCGAGCTGCACGGGCATTTAAAGCTTTGCTTTCTCGTCATATTAATGTTCATGCCATTTTTTTCAGTCAATCTTGATGCTATCTTTTGATCATTGGCGGGGCCCTCAGGCCGCGTCTATCTGGGAAGCTGATTTAAAATTTCCATGGTCCAGAATTCCGTGCTTTAAATCCTGATGCCGGACTGAATATAATTCTCTATTCTGATTGGTTATAACATAAATGTTGCCTTTGCCGCGGAAAATCGTGCCTTCCTTATTTTAATTTAGCATGAAGTTTTCAAATATATGAAATATTTTAAGCGGACATAAAGTATATATTTCAGTATAGGAAGGAAAATTACTAAGAAAAAAAATACTATGTGTATAGACTAGCGCCAGTCTCACAATCACGTCACGGATTAGAGACTGGTATCGCCCACCATATATTGTTGACGTGAAGCGGCTCATAGGACTGGCACTAGTCTACTATGTGCATAGAATGAAATCAGGAGACTTCGTAACCAAACTGGTTCGTAACCAAACTGATGCATACCCAAGTAGCTTCGCACCCAAGAGATTTCGAAGTCTCCAGCCTGCGCCTAGAATTCCGATATTTGTTTCATTTCTACAAAAATGATACAAATCTAGTCATTATAAATTATTTTCCCCTATAATGTTAATGTTCTTTATACATCCGGTTCCCTCACAAGTTCATAAATAACTTGGCCCCGCCCTTTGACTATTGATGCTTTGCATCTACAACCGTACTTGTTAGGAAATGGGATCATCTGGAGCTTCGCGCTCGCTTCCTGGCCTGATGCCAGCATCATATTTATATTGCCGCCCGGGGTCACGTAATGTGATCCGTGACCCAATTACGGCAAGCTGTCACTACTTCACGTGAAGTGATTGTTGCACGTTCAGAAACACGCAACAATCACATTGAGTGGGAGCGTGTTCTGATCTCGCGATTCTGAGCGAGACCGGAAGCAGTCCGCGAGATTTAGCTCGCCCTCTGTGGAGCGACTCATAGTCATGGGCGCTGATACGCCCATGAAATATTCATTTGTCCATTATTTGTGTATGATTAGGTCATGTGGTTTTCCAAGAATCAGATGTGACCTGACATTTACATGTAATCACATTGGTTTGAAAATCAGATTATTGCTATTCGTACAATCACGCGAGTTGCATAATATGATGCTGGCATGGCCAGGAAGCGAGCGCGAAGCTTCGGATGATTTAGTTTTTTTGGTCCTGATCATAAGATTAATTGTATTCATACTACGATTTCAACCTGTCGCAAAATAATCATTTTGTAACAGATTTAAGAGAGCAGTTAAAGGCTACTAGAACGAATTGTGAGGTTTTGAAATTTGGAACCTGGCGAGTAACTTAATTTTGCCGTAAACATTGAGTCCATCACTGTGGCAACTTTTCTCGCTACTAAAGATGTCATAAAACTCACTAAGATTTCAACCTTTCCCTGAATCTTCATTTTACTACAGATTTAAAAGCAAATAAAAGATATAAAAGAGAAGGAGAATAACGGGAGAGGAAATTGTGGCGATTCTAATGATCTACACTGCACTAAAATTGACCCACGGAAAGGTGTAGCTTCGGATGAGACCAAAAGATAACATAGGTTGGGCGAAAAAAATGGCATAAAAATTACAGCAATTTCAACCTGTCGCAAAATCTTTATTTCTCAACAGATTTGAAAGCAAATTAAGAAGCATGTACAGAAAATTGTGACAGATCTAATGTCAACCGCATTAATATTGACCCACGGAAACGTAGCTTCGGATGATTTCATTTCATAATGACCAAAAGATAGCATAGATTGAGCGAAACAAATTGGCATTAAAATTACTACGATTTCAACCTGTCGCAAAATCATTTCTCAACAGATTTGAAAGCAAATTGAGAAGCATGTAGAGATAAATGTGGCGGTTCTAACGATTTAAGCCGCATTAAAATTGACCCACGGGAAGGCGTAGTTTCGGAGTATGTTTTTCATACGACCAAAAGATAGCATAGATTGAGCGAAAAAGAATTGGTATAGAAATTACGCCAATTTCAACCTGTCGCAAAATCTTAACTTCTCAACATATTTGAAAGCAAGCTGAGAAGCATTGACCAGAAGATAGCATAGATTGAGCGAAAAAAATTGGAAAAAAAATTACATCGATTTCAACCTGTCTCAAAATCTTCATTTCTCAACAGATTTAAAAAGCAAATTTAGAAGCATGTAGAAGAAATTGTGGCGGTTTCAACGATTTAAACCGCATCAAAATTGACCCACGGGAAGGCGCAGGTCCGGATGATTTCATTTCATGCTGACTAGCATAGAGCGAAATAGATTCAAGATTGGCATAACAATTACAACGATTTCAACCTGTCGCAAAATCTTTATTTCTCAACAGATTTTAAAGCGAATCGAGAAGCATGTAGAAAAAATTGTGGCGGTTCTAACGATTTAAACCGCATTAAGGATGCCCGCACCAGTTTTTTTTTTGTCCTTCGAATTTCGTAATTTTTGGATATGTTGTACCTTGTGGGACAAAACTAAAGGAAATGTAAAACGAAATTGGCTGTTTAGCTTATTTCTTTTGCTAGAAACAAATTTGTGATTTTTGAAAAGTGGCTATTTGAGAGAAAAAAGGCCGCCAGATTGTGCATTTTTTAATTTTCCGCTCATTCTGGGTTGTGCGTGCACAGAAAAATAATTTGTCAATCTTTATAAACGTAAATTTGCATGTAGTTAATGGAGAAGGTCCTCTCTCTGCTTGCGTAAAATGTATTTCAAACCCTGCTATATCGTTTGCACAGTCTAAAACAGAACTGGAGGGGTTGAATTAAAAATGAACACTTTTTTCTCCAAAATAGGGGCAAATATAGGGCAATTTATCGCACATAATGAATTGTAATAAAAAAATTAGTCCAGAGAATTTTTTTATTTTTTGATATGTTCTTGCCCGGTAAATTAACATTCTGTATGGGGAAAGAAAATGGGGGTGTTTCGAGTTACTTTTTTTGCTACAGAGCTATGAGTGAAAGGGTACGTTTTTTGCTTTTTTATGAAAATGAAAAGACAATGACGCGGCCTTTGTTTCCCTATTGTTGTTGCAACAATTGGGTGAAAATCCCTCTGTTGGAGTCGTGTTGCGCTTGCTAAGACGCGAATATAGGGCATCATTTCACACATGATAAGTTGTAAAAAAAAAATTAGTCCAGAGAATTTTTTTATTTTTTGATATGTTCTTGCCCTGTAAATTTGCTTTTGATATAACAAAAGAAAAAGGGGGTGTTCCGAGTTACTTTTCTTGCTACAGAGCTACGAGTAATAGGGTACGTTTTATGCTTTTTCGCAAATATAATTGGCAATGTCCCGTGGCAACAATAGTGAAATTCCCTTTGTTGGAGTCACCAGAGGGGTTAGTGACGATGATTTTCTACCCTTGTCCCCTAATTGTGTGCAGTCAGTGAAGAAGTCAACACTATAAGTGTTTATATTCGGCTTAGGGCTTTTCAAGAAAAACACGAATAGAAGTGTGTGTGTGTGTGTAAAGGGGGGGGGGTGGTTAACCCGCCAATTTCAGACCTTCACAATATGAAAAAGAGCTCCGACACCAAGGCGTTTGAATGAATTGTGATGTATTGTAATGTGCTTTATTGATTGTACTCTTAGAATACAAAATACCACTTTACGAAATATACAGACATTGAGCAAAAGAAATGCGCAAAAATATGTGTACAAAACTTTACCAACTGAACACAATGCTGTGTGCCAGCATTTACACTTCGAGTTTGCGCTGTAATATATTGATCAGACAAAAGATTGTTCCCCAGGGGGGGGGGGGGTGGCACTCAGGTACAGAGGGGGCGCATACGCTCGTTATCTAAATCTAAAAATACCCCTAAATCACTGATTTCTGGCCCAAAAAGCACCCTTATTTTAATAAAACGCTGACTTTTTCCAGTAAATAAACACCCCTTCCTTTATCAAAACACTGACATTGAATTGATGGGAACACGTATTTCAACTATAGATTTTATAATCCCCTGCCTGTTTGGCGGTAGTTCAATGATATTGAACCGTACTATATATGCAACGATATCTTATTGTGGATGTTCTGTGTTGCACATGTAAGGTTCAATGCGATCCTCTAATTTCATGTTAGCAGCGATGGTTTAGCATGAAACCCATAAACGGAACCAATGCTAGCCTTCTTCGTCCTTAAAGTGTCATTAGTTACCATATTATATGTCTTCTTCCAACAAATATTCTGGATATTTCGGTTTAGAAACAAAACATACTATTCAGGTTAATCATATACTTGACACGTGTTGCATTTCCGCTAATCCAAATTTCCGTTCTGTAAATAATTCCGACTTTTACAAAACCAATGTGGTGGACATATACAACTTTTCCAAGTGCATCGCCGGCTTGAGATGAGAAGAGTCTGATATAGTCCTATTTACACGGCGCTGACGTTAAATAATGACGGCAATACATAGAGCTAGCCGTCGGTGATTGAAAAGAGGAAAAATACGTTTCCCAGCTGTTTGCATGTGCCCAGATTATAGCAAAATGCTTCCCCTCAAAATTTCGGCGGAAGAGTGCTAACATGATTTTTAAGACTTAACACTAAACCCTACCGTCGTAGTAGTAGGATGAAAACAGAAACGGGAAAATAGGTAGGGTTCATGTCTGAACTAGTTAAGCGGCAGCAAACTCGGAAGCCAAGTCACTTTGGGAGGCACTCGGCGTCAGAGCCGCGTATATTTCGTGGATTGTAGGGGTATTTTTACCCCCCCCCCTTTACTTTGTACCTGGGTACAAAAAAGTACCCTTCTTTTACAAATTTGCGGACATGCCGAGGTCTTAAAAAAGACCACTTCCTTCCGAAATACGTAACGCGGGTGCGGCCTGGGCCGCCACCCTCTTTACCTGATTCCCTCCCCCGGGGATTGGTCAGGCAACGAAAAGATTGCCAATTCACCTCCAAGCTAATTTTCTTCAAACTTCTGGAGGAATACAGTACCATTAAATTTGTGGCCATTCAATATTCTGAGAAAGACCCTAGTATCTTCAATTTACATATTTATTGAATATTACCTTTCCTTTACTTGGCACAATGTGCAGTTGTGGATGTATTTCTGCATATGTGTTAATGCTTTCGCATATGTTTAGGAAATAAAGATAAAACTATCAATATCACTATTAAATTTAAAAGAATAAGAATCCGAAAATGTTCATCACTTCATAAAAATTGAAATTGTAAGGCATCTGCAATAAAACGTTAAAAATATGATGCATGGCAAAGAGAATATTGATATTAAGTTTTCAAGTATAATTTATTTTGACACGATTTTTCATGGATGAAACATTTCGTACAGGTTGCCACTTCACTTGTCAAATTACGGCTAGGTCAGGACTAGCCAGTCATAGTTGGAGCATGAAACCGGAGTAACTGGTGCACATCTTTGTATAACCCATAGTCACTGTCAACTTTCTTACAGAGTACAAAAGTTTACACATGCAGATTGAATCTATGAATAGTATATTTCATGTAATACTTCATCCGTTTTCCCAATCATTTAAACCGTTAACCATTCATGCACTTTGAATTTAGATGGTAAAAAAGCACAGCATAAAAACGTAATTTATACACCATTTCCATGCGTACATATGGTAGAAGGTCCATGTTTTATTGTGGAAAGTTGTGTTGCCTTTGTGCTTAGGTCGGAAAAATAATTGCTAAATTCCTCAACAGTGCGCTACGGCGGAATGAATGTCGCATGCATCCCTGACGTTCATGCCACTCATGCCCGACTCCCGTAATATACGCAACAATGGGACGTCTCCCAACAATCGAAAAAAAAACTGGTGCGGGCATCCTTAAAATTGACCCACGGAAAGGCGTAACTTCGGATGATTTTAGGTCATACTGACCATAAGATAGCATAATTTGAGCTAAAAAAATAGGCATACAACTTACGAATTCAACCTGTCAAAAAATCTTCGTTTTTCAACAGATTTGAAAGAGATTCTCAGGACAAGTAGAATGAATCGTGGCTGTGCCAACGATTCAAACCACATTAAGATTGACCCATGGAAAGGCAATTTATTATTTCTGTGAACATATAGCTTTCCCCCGTGGCCTTCCCTGTTTCCCCGCTGATATAAGCATGACGTCGCGTAGGCATTTGTTACTTTGTATCACGCGCGTGGTGCCTGATCGTCAAACAAACGCTATGTTGATACAATTTAACGGAGACAGTCCATGTTTATTACGTGACAGACAAAGCAATGTTCAAAACATGGATATATCTGGCTGCAAAATATGCTCTGTAGATGGCAATACTTAATCCCAGAATTCCCTGAAACTTACGCATGCGTGCCCGGATGTACCACAATGGTACGTCACATCCGGTCGTTCAGCGGTCCCTCAAAACTTTTCTGGTACACATACAGATTAGATATATACATTGTATATACATTATATATACATTGTATCTACATATGTGTACGTACACCTACGTTACATGAATGCTCGCTTGCGCTAGCTGCACTTCGTGCAGCAGCGCTGGCGCGCTCGCTATAAATAATATGATGCTGGCATGGCCAGGAAGCGAGCGCGAAGCTTCTGGTGATTTTTTTTGTTCTGACCAGATAAGATTAATTGTATGAAATCACTACCATTTCCACCTGTCGCAAAATCATCATTTTGTAAGAGGTTTAATAGAGCAGTAAAAGGCTAGTAGAAGTAATTGTGAGATTTTGAAATTTGAAACCTGGCGAGTAATTGATTTTTGCCGTAAACATTGGGTCCACCACTGTGGCAACTTTTACCGCTACTAATGATGTCATCAAACTCACTAAGATGATTTCATTTCATACTGACCAAAAGAAAACAAATGGCATAGAATTTACAACAATTTCCTCCTGTCCCTAAATCTTCCTTTTTCAACAGATTTAAAAGTAAATTGAGGAGCACGTAGAGGAAATTGTGGCAGTTTTAAAGGTTTAAATCGCATTAAAATTGACCAACGGAAAGGCGTAGCTTTGGATAATTTTATTTCATACTTACCAAATGATAGCATAGATTGAGCGAAAAAATTGGCATTGAAATTACAACGATTTCAACCTGACGCAATATCTTTATCTTTATAACGATTTAAACTGCATTAAAATTAACCAACCGAAAGGTGTAGCTTCGGATGATTACTTTTCATACTGACCAATAGAGCATAGATTAAGCGAAATAAAAATTGGCATAAAATTTACATTAGTCTCAACCTGTCCCTTAATATTCATTTCTCAACAAATTTAAAAGCAAATTGAGAAGCACTTAGAGGAAATGGTGGAGGTTCTAACGATTCAAACCGCATTATAATTGACCAACGGAAAGCATGTATGATTCGAATGATTTCATTTCATACTGACCAAAAGATAGCATAGATTCAGCGAAAAAAAACGGCTTTAAAATTACAACGATTTCAACCTGTCGCAATATCTGCATGTTTCAATAGATTTGACAGTCAATTAAGAAGCATGAAGAGAAAATTGTGGCGGTTCTAACGATTTAAACCACATTAAAATTGACTAACGGAAAGGCGTAGCTTTGGATGTTTTCATTATATGCTGCCCAATAGAGCAAAGATTAAGCGGAAAAAAATGGCATAGAATTTACAACAATTTCCACCTGTCCCTTAATCTTCATTTTTCAACAAATTTAAAAGTAAATTGAGGAGCACGTAGAGGAAATTGTGGCAGTTTTAAAGGTTTAAATCGCATTAAAATTGACCAACGGAAAGGCGTAGCTTTGGATAATTTTATTTCATACTTACCAAATGATAGCATAGATTGAGCGAAAAAATTGGCATTGAAATTACAACGATTTCAACCTGACGCAATATCTTTATCTTTATAACGATTTAAACTGCATTAAAATTAACCAACCGAAAGGTGTAGCTTCGGATGATTACTTTTCATACTGACCAATAGAGCATAGATTAAGCGAAATAAAAATTGGCATAAAATTTACATTAGTCTCAACCTGTCCCTTAATATTCATTTCTCAACAAATTTAAAAGCAAATTGAGAAGCACTTAGAGGAAATGGTGGAGGTTCTAACGATTCAAACCGCATTATAATTGACCAACGGAAAGCATGTATGATTCGAATGATTTCATTTCATACTGACCAAAAGATAGCATAGATTCAGCGAAAAAAAACGGCTTTAAAATTACAACGATTTCAACCTGTCGCAATATCTGCATGTTTCAATAGATTTGACAGTCAATTAAGAAGCATGAAGAGAAAATTGTGGCGGTTCTAACGATTTAAACCGCATTAAAATTGACCAACGGAAAGGCGTAGCTTTGGATGTTTTCATTATATGCTGCCCAATAGAGCAAAGATTAAGCGGAAAAAAATGGCATAAAATTTACAATTTCAACCTGTCCCTTAATCTTCATTTTTCAACAAATCTAAACGTAAATTGAGAAGCAGTTAGAGGAACTTATGGCGGTTCTGACGATTCAAACCGCATTTAAATTGATCAACGGAAAGGCGTAGCTTCGGATGATTTCATTACTGACCAAAAGATAGCATAGATTGGCCGAAGAAATTGGCATTAAAATTACATTTTCAACCTGTCGCAAAACCCTTATTTCTCAACAGATTTAAAAGCAAATTCAGAGGTGTGTAGAAGAAATTGTGGCGGTTCTAACAATTTAAACCGCATGAAAATTGAGCCACGGAAACGTGCAGCTTCGGATGATTTCATTTCATACTGACCAAAAGATAGCATAAATTGAGCGAAAAAAATTGGCATTAAAACTGCAACGATTTCAACCTGTCGCAAAATCCTCATTTCGCAACAGATTTGAGAGAGAACTTAAAGTTGCAAGTAGAATGTGTTGTGCCGGTTTTAATGCTTCAAACCGCAATAAAATTGACCCACGGAAAAGCGAGTATTTATAAATTTAGTTTTACTGTTCAACATATCGTCCACCACCCCGTCACCGCCTGTCGGCTTTCCCCGACGTCGCGTGAGCATTGCAATGTTACTTTGTTGCGTAGTTTCGCGTGATGCTTGATCGAAACGCTATTTTGATTCAATTCGAAGGGAACACTCCATACTTATTACGTGTCAAAGCAATGCTCGAAATATGAAAAGATCTGGCGGCAAAATATGTCCTGAAAGCAAAAAGTGATGTTCATTTCCCAGACTTCCCTTCAGACTTCAGAAACTTGCGCCTGCGTGACCGGATGTACTAAATAATACTTCCGTTTTCGCGCGTGAGACCACATTGTTGGCACCTCAAAACTTTTCTGGTACATATGCAGATTGGATATATACATTGTATCTACTTTACGTACACACACACGTTACATGAATGCTCGCTTGCGCTAGCTGCACTTCGTGCAGCAGCGCTGGCGCGCTCGCTAATATCTAGCATGTATAATGGTGGCAAGAGTGTAGCACGCTCTTTGACAACATATGTCAAAGAGCGTCTATATGCCAAATATTTTACATTTGCCCAGGTAAAGGGGAGACACGTATTAAAACCTCAACACTACATGTTAAACGTTGTATAGAGCTCATTTATTTGATATTTGCCCAGGCTAAGGGTAATACACAATTAAAAACCCATCACCAAATGTTAGATAATGTATAGAGCTCATGAATTCGATATTTGCCCAGGCTAAGGGGAATACACAATTAAAAACCCATCAACATTTGATTTATGCCCAGACTAAGGGGATTCATGAATTTTAATCCCATCACCACCTGTTTAATAGTGTATAGAGGTCATTCATTCGGCATATGTAGTGTACTTGCCCAGGGAAGAGTAATATAAGAATTGCAATCCTAGCACAACGTGTTAAAAAGTACATATAGGTCATTCATATGGTACTAAACAGCCCAGGGAAAGAGGATCAACATCCCATCATCACATGTTAAACAGTGTACAGATGTCGTTCGTTTGTGTTTTCAACCGCAAAGCAGCACTATAAGAAACAACGTGTTAGCGTGTGTACATAGGCTACTATATTGCTATCTGGGATCCTCCATTGCGGCCACGATGCCTGGTTCCGTTGCGCAGGTTCGAGTCCCCGCTGGATCCTCATTAGCCGGCTGGTCAGGTCGCTATACAAATGTGCGGCGTTGGGGAGATCTCTCTGATGTACTTCTGCAACTAAAAGACCCTATGGAACTATTCATAAAGAGCATGAACTGTTCCCGGTCCAAGGTTTTCATCTCGTTACTATATGACCAAGGCTGTTGAAAGCGACGTTAAAACCGACCCCCCCTTGGCTATTCAATAAAGCAAAGGGGGTTATAATATGATAATCATCAAAAACACATGGCAGATGATCTATTACAGCTGTAACAGTGGCCGTTGATTTGGCATTTGTATACGCAAAATTGTATATATTGTAGGAGTTCGTTGACCGGCGGTTTGGCAATTATAGCCTTATTGCAGCTCAGGTGGTTGGGAAATGGCATTAAATGTCAAATAGCCCATAGAGGCCACTGCATCATCATTTGGCCGATATTAGAGGCAGTGAAGACTAGTTTGTGCGTCCATTGACCCCCTATTTTACATAATTGTCATCCTCAATGCGACTCAGCTATTTGTGGATTGATATACACATATGACATCCGTGTGGGGTTTCCACCAGGAATAACTTTTCCGAGAAAGGATTGTCGCTCGAGTGCGTAGCCCAATGGCGACAATCCTCTCTCGGGGAAGTTATTCCTGGTGGAAACCCCACACGGACGTCATATTTGTATAGCATTGTAGAGCCTCTATTGCAGGTGCCACCGTATATGGTATGTTTGTGTGTGTGTATGTATGTATCCCTGTGTGTGTATGTGTGTGTGTGTTTGTGTATTTATGTATGTATGTATGTATGTATGTATGTATGTGTGTGTATGTATGTATGCACGTATGTATGTATGTACGTAAGTATGTATGTATGTAAATATGTATGTATGTTTATATGTATGTATGTATGTATGTATGTATGTATGTACGTAAGTATTGATGTTTGTATGTTTGTGTATGTATGTACGTAAGTATGTTTGTATGCGTTTGTACGTAAATATGTATGTACGTGAGTATGTATGTATGTATGTATGCATGTATGTACGTATGCATGTATGTTTGTATTTTACTATGTGTATGTATGTATGTTTGTATGTGTGTGGGTGTGTGTGTGCCTGTTGTGAACACGATGGATGTGGAAGAGCTGGCATCCATTAACTTAAAGGTCGGTCACCGCCTTATTGTCTTCAGGGCATAGTTTATGCTGACATTAATGGCTGAAATGTAACACTGAAAATCCAGGGGCGCCATGTCAGTGTTATGATATATCATACACGGAGCCTTTACACTTTAAACGGTAAACATTGGAAATGCGGCTGTACATAACAATACGGCATAAACTTGATCATCATTTCAAAAGAAATCCAAACCCTTTGATTTGATTTGATATGCTGCCCTAATGTGTATGGTATAAAGGCTTTAGGATATGGTTTTTGTTACTCACAGGTTTGCCATATCGTGCTTACATCGTTTCTAACCAGTTGCTAATTGATGAGGAAAATGCAGAAACCAACCGCCTAACCGTAAGTCACTGACAACTTCCACACTAGCACTTAGGTAGGATTCGACTGAAATTTGGAATTTTGATTATCGGCATTACTTTTTCTGCCATATTTAACTTAAATTACGACTAGACTGCTGTAAACCGGGGTACCTAAAACAACAATGGCAAAGTGTCACTTAATATTTTATGGCACTACATTGCCGATGTGCCTTTAAACCTTCATTTACTCACTCTCTGCTCCTAAGCGAAGCCAAGTTAGACCCCCATTGACGTGTTATTCACATTTGTTACACAACTGCCATTGATTGATTGCGTGCCACGCTATAAGGCATTTCTATCTGTGCCCTATAATCTGTCGGTTACACTCAGAGCTTGCGACTCGATCGGTCCATTGGCATTTAGAAAAGTTTAAGGTGATTTAAAGTAGTGATGTTATAATCCAATGGCCGGGCACATTCTATTCAACCGTCTGAGTGCAAAATGTTTGAAGGTGTTTTCTAGTGCACACTTTAGTGCCGAATTTAGGTTCCTTTTTATAAACGGTAGCCACCGGATATGGTGAGAAATCGGCTTTTTTGGTAGGATTTGACGTTTTTGCCTACTAATTTGCATATTATGCCAGCGTATTTTGTAATTTCATTTTAAAGGTTTCAATTTTGGCAGATAAGGTATCATAGTGAAGGACTATACTTATGGGAGTTCATTCATGCATGAATTGTGAAATTCTGGGGGGTTGCCTTCGTGGCAGGAGCCCAAAACACAAACATTATTTATGAAAAAAGAACATTTTGTCAATATCTTTAAAATCTTAGGAGAGGAATAACTCATAAATGAAAACCATTTGACAGTTACACTTAACTTTGCTAAATCTCTCAGTCTTTACACGTGGTGCAAACCACCAAGTTGAACTTGGTATTTACTCAAATGAGTGAATAGAAATTTTGACTAGACTGTTCTTATGAAGCTGGTACGAATATAACGTATCTCTTGACCTTTCCACTTATGTCCAGACACTATTCTATTTAAGTCCAAAGCGGTCTGCGGTATATCCAATATGCATAGTACTAATTACTCGTGAAGTGTAGGGTATTGCATTGTGAATTGAGATGACAGACCCCCAAGAGTGCAAGCAGGTTCTTGCACAGTTCCTCTGCAAATAGACCGTCCATGATCTGTATGGCAAGACACTTTGGAAGCCCTTATCCATATGTAGAATGAGAAGGAGAGCTATTTGATAAAGGGGTTTTATATACGTACGAAATGCTGTCCAATGCAATTTCGTCAAGCGCCAACCTTTATGATGATCGAGTGGAAGTTGTCTCGTTACGTACATGTATGCTATAATTGTATTTCGGCAATTTTTCTTTTACATCATCTTATCCCTATATGCATAACACATTGTTTTGTTTTACGTATGCACATAAAAACGAACAAATGTACATACATGCATACTTATATATATATATATATATATATATATATATATATATATATATATATATATATATATATATATATATATATATATATGTGTGTGTGTGTATATATATATATATATATATATATATATATATATATATATATATATATATATATATATATATATATATATATATATATATATATATACATATATAATGTTCTCTACATACGTATATATATATATGTATATATATATATATATATATATATATATATATATATATATATATATATATATATATATATATATATATATATATATATATATATATATGTGTGTGTGTGTGTGTGTGTGTGTGTTGAGAGAGACTCTGTTCATCGATAAGCAAATGGTATTATGCGGAATATGCACAATCATCAACATCTCAAGCCTCGCAGCGTGTGCAGGAGACAGTTAAGCAAAGATTTGCCATGAGCTGTATCAGTGAACCAGTAGGGTGATTGCGAACAGCTATTGCATAACACTAACTGACCTTCGTTCGCCGAGTGCCTATTGCGGAGTTAACAACATTTAGTGCGCCTTTGGGGGTCTATTACTAACTCTGATAAGGAGGTCGTTTAAGTTTAGTCAATTACTGCGCCGCGTCGAATCCTAGATCATAGATTAGGCATTGTGTTGCCTTGATTATTGGTTTTGTGTGAGTATACTTAGAAAGGACTGTGTCTAACCACGATTGCTAGCTTTCGGGGAAAACTCAATGTTCTATTTGTATGTGCTATCCGAGGGACATTTTGATATACACGTATATCAGTATATATATATATATATATATATATATATATATATATATATATATATATATATATATATATATATATATATATATATATATATATATATATATATATATATATGTATACACACATGCATTTTTTGTTTAAAATAATTTTCATTATTGTAATTGTATTAACCCATTCAGCTAAATGATGGTAATCTTAATATTTTCTTCCAGAGGAAAATATATTCCTATTGAGAATTGTTTGAGACTGTTTTCTAATTCAATGTGAAATGCCATTGTGAATTCAATACTTACCTTTGTAAATACAGTATTGTTGACCAAATTCCCCATCGGTAATTAGGTCTCCTTCATATATTACCAAGATTTCCTTTAATTGTAAGAAACGGATAACACTTTAAATGTGGATTTTGGTTATGAAAAGGTGGAACACATCGATCCATAAAGTAGGATGAATCCATCTATCGTGGTAATCAAATAGCAGTGTCCCATCCTATATGAATAAAACATTCGTGTGCACTAGTAGCGTTTAAATTTGTGCAAATTGTACAAAACATCAAGTGCAAAATGAAACAGACTGAAGTGCTCGGGACGACTGGACATTCATGCAGGCAATACATATGACCTAAATATTACATCCTAGCACAGGAATGTAACATTATTAGCTACGCCCTTTTGGAAAGCGCAATCCTCCCTAATACGCATCAGAAGTCATCCAGATCCCACGAGGCGGAGCCGAGTGCTATCTGGATGACTGAGGGCGAAAAGCAGGCCGGATTGCACTTTCCAACAGGATGTAACGAATTTTATCACCTGCTCTTTTATGCTAAAAAAAAATAGCAAATACATCACATAAAATCTTAGACTAACTTTGGATGTCAGAACGAGACTTCTGGCCAAGTGGTAATATTGAATATTGCCGTTTGATATTGAATTCTGCCGTTCGATATTGAATCTACAAAATGTGAACGGCTCCAGATCTAACACCTATTGACCAATCCTGATTACAGCAGAGAAGGTGATAAAGGCTGCTGTCACGCATAGGCTAAATCTGAAAAAAAAGAAATAAAATAATAATAATACATATTGTTTATAAGTGTTATTGTCTATATAATTGTACCACTCTATCCAGGAGTGAAACGACAAGGTAAGAATCATCAGAAGATCTCATTCAACTTGATCTGACCTTGAAGAAAGTGGGAACTCACGTTTATAATGTCTTGAACGTTTCTATGACAACTGGAATATACCGCACATCAACATGATCCGTATTTAACCATCTTTCGAAACCCCAATGTATGGGTGAAATATCTGAATTGCACCGTTTGTTTTGAGATGCTCATTAAAGCCACTCCAATTTAATTACTTGTCTTACGAGCTTTTTTTGGAAAAAAAATCCTGTCAGACTCCAAAAAAAAAAAGTGCAAGTTTTAAAAATATTCTTTGTAAGTGTGATTCAATCAACTACAGGAAGCTATCATTGCTGTAGTAGAGCCTCAGACTTGAGGAGGTATACCTCCCACCCTTCAGGTTACAGGGATTAATAGATTGATTGATTTTATTTAGTTGAGAGTAGCCTGGTAGAAAAATATCGCTACCAGTCCTAGTCGTCAGACTCTAAAAGAAATAAAATAAATAAAAAAGTCACATTTTTCAACTTTTTTTTATTCCAAAATGGCTCATTTCCTGCCTCCTGAGCACGTAAGACAAGTAAATAAATTGGAGTGGCCTAATGTGATATCTAGTTCATGCACTGAATGCGTGGGCAGCCCGGTAATAATACACGACCGTACGTCTGACTGCCACCCAGCTTCCTGGGCATGGATGCATGGATGACCTCACAACTGAAGGTAGTTTTACTTCGTATATTGAGCTACGTGGGTCATTTTTGTTATCCATGGTTCTTCGTCCAACCAGGCACTGGCCAACGTACGGCCAACTGGTGCAGGAATTAAATGTCTCTATACTTCGTCCCACCGTGCTGTATGGTGACGAATAGGTTAATCTCATCTCATCCAATTTGACTTGTGAAGCACTCAGCCATGAACTTCCAATAGGAACTTGGACACAATTACTTTTGACTGCACTATGCAATTAGAGTAGTCGCATGTTCACTTCAAATGCGGTTAAGATAACTGCGCCTACTGAAGGCATTGGGTTATTTCAGTACGAACAGTGCTTGCGACTTGGTGATAAACCTATTCTTTTGATAACCACATCCTCATCTTAGCGGTCAGATTTTGTTATTTGAACACAAACATGAAGGGTAGAGACTGGTTCTTGCCCCTGGGAGGCACAGCCATATTAATATTCATGAGGCTTTTGGTCGTGCTCATGTGTTTGCCTTGCTTTGGTTCGAGTCTGCGCTGGATCCCAAAGCGGGCTGGCCTGGTCGCTATATAAAAGTGCGGCGTTGTGGTGGGCTGTCTATGGTCCTTCAACAACTGAACGATCCCGTGGAATTATTCGTAAGGGAAGGGAATTGCTATTCTATCTCGTCGCGATATGATCTAAGCTGTTGAAAGGGACGTAAAACCCCATTTTTCCTTCACGTGTTTGCCAGCGTGTCACAAATAATTTTGCATGAAGTTTTCCCGCGTTTTTGACGTCATTCATAGAAACCTCATGACTAATTGCCTCCGAGAAACCGGTATCGGGCATCAGACAAAACGAGTAAGAAATGAAGGATTGTCCAATTAATTGCCCTCGTACAGAGAGGAATCAAATCCCTAATAAATATTTCCGGCATGGGATTGAACACTGGACCCCACGCAACCCATCACTCAGGCAATCCGCTATTGTTGGTTTAACCCTTATGCTGCTGATGGCTAATTTGCCCAATGGAAAATGATGCAAATAACAAGGAAATTATTGAAACCCTGGCATATTGGTACTCATCTGGCAGTAATCAGTGAGAGCTATCCAATGAATACCAAGTCGATAAGGTTTAGATGATGTTCACAAATCTTTACATCATTGTCCCCTGGACAAACGTTGCCTCAGCATTGGAAGGGTTAATAGTCCAAGCCAGTACGTTTGCCCCCTGGAAGATCTGCAGCCATCTCTGAACATCAGTGCATTATGACAGTACATCTCCCTCGAGGCATAGGCACGTTTGGGAGAAAGCATCCCAGTGCGTATACAGATCTATGCATTGTGGCTATTTCGCATTTCTCTGAGAATCAAAAGAGAGACTACGTTGGATCAAACACCCTGACCATCTGTATCTCACTAGATAATATGGTCGTTTGTTTTGTATTAGGAATGACTTGTCTTTGGGCATGAGCAGGAGGATTATGGTGTAAGATCAAAATAAAGGATCTACTTCTTTCTCGTATACATTCCTGTGATGGGGAAATGATGTTTTATAAGATTTTGGTAAGTATTAAAAATATATATAATAAAAGTATCGACGACCACGACGAGATTCGAACTCGCAATCTCCTGATCCGAAGTCAGGCGCCTTATCCATTAGGCCACGCGGCCGATACATATCATATACAAAATTAGTTTGATAAATATATAGAAAAAATCAATGAATTTAATGAATATTGCTATTCGCCATCTGTCAGAACAGGTGTTGCTATTAGTGGCAAATGGAGCCTATGGTTCCAGTTTTACTATATGAACCCGGTAGTGGTTATACAGCCGCTGATTGCGCGATACAGCTACTTGGTTTACAAATACATTGTTATTGTATACTCATTGCATAGTGACCGTTACGTCACCATATAACCATCTTAATAGTAAATAGTTATTAATTGTCTATATGTACATGTTTATTGCTTTCAAAAACTAAGTTATAAAGGCTAAAGCCAGTACTCCCGTTGATAATTATAACGAGATTCCATTCTATTCGAGAACAGTCACAGGTTATTTTAAACACTTGCAAAGGCACCATATTAGTATATACAGTGCTTGACAACGCTGCACGCCCTGTACAGCGATCACACCAACGCGTTTATAGTGGAGCAATTGGAGATTGGAACACGGACCGTACTTTAAAGTGTACCTGATACGCTAGAACAATTGCCACTGACTGCTCGCTGTCTCTCACAACAGTTTGGGTTCGAATCCCGACCGGGGCAAGTAAGGAAGTTACCAGTAGCCTGAGGTTTGGCGGTATTACATAGTAAGACATGCATGTTGTGGTAACAGAAAATAACGAGGTTTGGCTGCTAATTAACCTTTTTTATGATTCTCAGCAGAACAGATGTTTTATTGGCTCTCAAAATCATCTTATCTCAAAAGTATCAATAATGCAATTCAGAAAGATAATCAATATTAATCAATGGTAAAACCGATGCTTTGATTGCATTTCACTCACAAATACCTGTTTTTTTTATGACAATCGCAAATGGAAAATACAGCAGTTTATCCTATAATCCACGGGGCTGCCCCTACAACTGGGTGGTTGGGGGACTGCGTATTGGCCCATATTAGCGTATGGATGACTCTCACCACTATATCAACAGTTTCGGATTCTGATCCAGCTTGCAGGCTTAGATTGGCTACCCAGTGATTTTCCCCCGCATCTTGGGTTTCCCCTTCATTAACCACTGACCAGTCACGAACTGGCGTTAATTAAGAAAGCAAGTGAGGATGAACTAACTTCTACATTCTAAATCAATGACGCTGATTAAGGGATTTCTTTTTTGTATTGTACTATATTTCTCGTTCTGTTTCATTGCAACTGAAGTCTGGGGTTGACGGTTCGATTTCTACTTTCAGCATTTGACCAAAAATATCCTTTTTAAGTTGCCAACTAAAACCAAACGAAATCACACATTGATATATATTCAAGTATAAAAAACAGAGCATATGGTGTACGTGAACTATTGCTTAACAAGGAAACCAAACACAGCGAGACACGATAAATATTTGACAATAGAGCCACATTACACATACGAAAAAAGAGTAAAACCAAAACGGGTCAGCTATCTAATTAATTTTCGTAGGCGAGTAACCTCTCTCCATACCATACAGCACGAAGTCATTGGCAATCCTATGATTTAGGGACGGATCACGTAGCTAGATATCTAACCCAGGATAATCCTGTCATGATCCCACGCTAGAAGAGCCAGTTAAAACAGATTGGCATGTTAAGTGGGAGCTAGACGACTGGAGTGGTGGAATCTCACTCAATCACGGAGCAGGCGAGGACGACGGTGATTCTAATTATCGTCCCAGCCTAGTAATCTCTCTCTCTCTCTCTCTCTCTCTCTCTCTCTCTCTCTCTCTCTCTCTCTCTCTCACACACACACACACTATCTATCTCATACACACACATACACACACACTCTCTCTCTCTGATTCTCTGTCTGTTTGTCTGTCTCAGTCTCTCTTATCCTCTTTCTCGGTCTATCCATCTCTTGCTGTGTCACAGCCTCTCTCTCTCTCTTTCTCTCTCTCCCTCTTTCTCTCTCTCTCACACACTCACATACCCAACGTTACAATTTACATCCATATACATGTACATACATGAGGCAAACAGCATATTACAAATAAACACGCGAAATGGAGTTGTAGAAATACTCAACTCAAATAAGATAACACTATTAAGACTAAGACTCACATAGTGATGATTGAATACCTGATAACTCAGAGCTAACTGAGAGGAAACTCAGGAAAAATGCCTTAATTTGATAGTAATCTCTGATGGCAGATAATGAATTACACTATATCAAGCTGAACTCAGCATGCATCAAAAGGTGAGGTCAGGGAACATCAGAACACAACAGCGCGATTACCAGCCTTTACGAGAGATTCCTGACTGAAATAAGCATGTGATTATGTGATGAGATCACGCGAGAAGATGAAAAGTCTCGGATTAGTAGGAGAAAGGTCACGCCATGTCAACTTCCTGCGCCAGCCGCTTAGGCAATCTGCGCAGTTGTTCGCTATGGACCAGGTAATTACATAACGGAATCCCGAGCACTCTCAGCCTTTAGCTGTAAACAAAATAGAGAACGCGGCAATACGGGTCTACTTCTTGACTGGGATTACTGGTATGACCTGCTATTTATGTGTGAGGAAGCTCACACACACACACACACACACACACACATATATATATATATATATACATATATATATATATATATATATATATATATATATATATATATATATATATATATATATATATATATATATATATATATATATATATATATATATATATATATATATACATATATCCATACCTCATGCATACAGGTCATCACTAACATTCATTCTTTCATGGAGGTCACACAAACACCATATAAAGCTTTATAAAAAAAATACTTCGCCAATGGCGATCTTTGCGGAAAGAACTGACTAATAGCAAGAAAAGTTCCCCCTGTACTATTTCAAGTGATTTTGTTTTAAGTTACATCAAGTTGTGAGTATGAGTCATAGAATCCGCAAGACATTTTGTAGAGGGGAATTGTGAGCATGAATTGGTTAAACCCAGAAAATAACAAATCTCATGCAATCATAATTGATACCGGAGACATCTAGCGATAAATCAACACAATGGATTGCATAGCAGCAATAGCATCAACAATACACTACAAAAGAACAAATTGGCTTTCAAGGGAATCTTGCCTCAGACATTAAAGATGATTATACAACTCACGTTACTAAGTTATAGATAATGCGCAATTCTCATGTGGAAAGATTTATTGGTGATACGTAGCGAATGCAATCCGACTCAATGAATTTAGCCAGATGGGGAATATTTACAACCATGATATATAATGTTAATATCCATTAGTGCATGTTGGGCTATTATAACTCGGATTTCGATTTACGGCCGCAAACCATATTTCCGATTTATTCAAACATGATACACCGGCAGCGAGGGTCGCTGACTTGTATCAAATGCTTCTTTATAGAAAAATATAATAGAAGAATATCGATTTCATTGATTGTCGAAATACTTCACGTCATAAAGAGATATCCTTGGAGCGCGTCAGGTACGAATCTCTGTAAGAAAATGTGTCTATCGACATTTCTGGCATTTGGTGCGACAGGATTTATCTCATAATATATCCAGATATGTCATGAATTTAAGCATATTTATGAAATACGAATGTGTATATTCATAATTACTATTTTCTTTTATCTTTTTTCTTTCTTTCTTTTCCCTCATTTTTCTCTATGCGCAAATTGCTTTGTAATTTCGTGTTTTTCTTTCACATCTGGCAACGTGTATTACCACTCTAATTAAGGTATGGTTTCTAATTCTTTCCTTACAGTTAAGTATGTCGTCAAATTTCACGACTGTGCATTACATTGATTATACGTTGAGAACGATTCAGATGATGCTGTGAGGAATGTTCCTTAAAGGATTACCGTCAGTTTACCTCTAAATTGATCATTTCTAAGACGTTCCAGACAACCCACGGTGGGCCTTGAAACGTAGGGGTCGAATCAATAAAAATGTTTCACCTCAAAATTGACAGGTGTCAGTAATGTGTAGAAGCGCCAGTGCGCATGCGCAAAGCTTGAGGGCGATCGCCAAGGATCAATAGACGCAGATGTTTGATAAATATAAATGTAACGCTTGCTAGCCTCCACGCCACATAGGGTGAATGTGTTTCTATTAATAGCTTTGTTTCGTGTTTTGCGGTCCTGGAGCTTTGACTTGCTCATTTCATAGCACATAGGGCTGCTCCTTCGGCCTATTGGTCTAGCGCATTGGATGCCAACAACTGACCACTCGAACATTGGGATAGGCTCTTCTTTAAAGAATGCGACCTGCCTTTAACCCTCCTAATCCCATACACACATATATGCGTTCGTGGTTACATACTCCAGAGAATCCGCCACGCATATATGAGTGCGAGATAATCAAATTCATTTTAAAATGAGCCTTGCCAAAAATCTAAAAAAACAATCTGCATAGCTTGAAAATTAATCAGTTGGCTTTCAACATGTTGTGTCCGATTAGAGATTCATCTAAAAATGTCACATGACTATGGTGGACCAAGATTTTATTAGAGAGTAAAACATGAAAAGCCTGATACTGAATTTTGGCCAATACTGTAAATCACTTAAATGTGGCGTGAACATTATATAGCGCAATTACAGTGCTTCTCTGGATAGCGTGATCTAAGTATAGCGGTGAACAGGAACAGTAGCAGCAAGTTCAAATAAGAACATAATAAAGACGGGGATTTTACAATAACGCATGTGTGCAGAGCGCTATTATCGCTATCTTATTGTTCCCGCTATACTTAAGTGATTTACAGTAATTTTTATTACAATTTGGCATCAGACACCTGTAGGGAAAATTTTAATTTTCACAAGGATTAAACGTCCTTATCTCCTTATTTCTTATTAATCCATTAGCACCCACAGCAGCCAAAACCAGCCTGACAATTCTGATGAAATATTTTAGGCTAAAGCACAATTAGAAAAATATTTGAAGGAGAAATGTTGATCGGATCATTACCAACAACTCTCCATCAAATATTTTGTAAAATCATTCTCTATTCAAATGTTATGGTCAAAAGTATCACTAATCCAGACGACAATTTTTGAGGACCTCTTAAGTATTAAAGGGTTAATTTGATATGTTTGACACTTCGCGGGAATGTTATAAGAACGGACAGCACAAGTCGACATATTCCTGCATTACCACGTTCATGGTCTGCATCCGATCCCAATCGATCAGTCGTTCCATTTCCAGCTACGTCTCGGTCGACATAAAGTGGTACATTAATAGTAATGGCAAATCAATGACTAGTGGAGGCGAAACATCCAACATCACAGTGTGTCAAGACAAATGTGCACGTGCCGAATGGCATGAGGACAAAACAAAAACATACAACCAGAATACAATTCAATGTGACAATGTCGAAATAGAAAAGTATACAAAATTGGGGTTAAATGACAAACGTAGTGCAGTAAAACCTTAAGTTAACTCTCAAAGGAAACTCATCCTAGCCCTTACAGTGCTGCTCGCGGTAAATTTTGCCAATACAAAAAATAAGGGAATTAAACCTGGTAAATGATTGAAACCCTGGCATATGGTACTCATCTGAGAGTAATCAGTGATAGCTTTACAATAGATACCAACATGACAGGGTTTACAGTGTTTTCAAATGTTTTAGCGTCCTTGTGCTTTGGATGAAAGTAGCATTGGAAGGTTTAAAAAGTGATTATTTGTCACATATGCAAATTATTTTAACAGTGATCTTGAAATTTGTAATATCACTTGCTCTGCCATTAATACGATGGTGCAAGTGTGAAGGCAGAAACAAAAAATTCTCCACCGTTTTTCCAAAAACAGCAGAAAAAAAATTAATTTTTTTTCTCCACCGTTTTTCCAAAAACAGCAGAAAAAAAATTAAATTTTTCTTCTCCACCATTTTTCCATTTTCCAAAACAGCAGAAAAAATATAATCTTTTTTCTGCCTTCACACTTGCACCATCGTACATTAAGGATTACATTTTAACCTGCCACTGGTACTTGGTACTGGGTGCTTCAAGGTGCTGGGTGCCGGAGTAACCAGCGAAAAACACCGACATTCTGCTCACTCACCACGACTTGAATTGGAATTGGGAAAGTTGTGGTAAAAGCGCGTAATTATTGACTGTGCGTTGCTCTGTTTCGGCAATCTTGCAATGTGTAGCCATATGCAATGCATTATACTGCTTGTCGTAGTTGAACCGACTTATTCCAGTTATCTGAGTGAATAAAAGTGTTCAAATATAACTTTATCAGAAACTTAAACAACTTATGATAAACCTAATGAAATAAATTGTTTACTATGCGATTATCCGCAATTATCTGCTTCTTACATGGCTGTGTGTGACCTCTTTAAAGAAGCCTCATGAATCAGGGGTATTATAAGGGGTCGAACCTGCTCACGAATACCAATTTTCACAAATTATGTTCTTTGGCTATTCCTCGATATAAAAATCCGTTTGCAATTACGTAGTCATACGATATCTTTATCTTTGCATTAGGTAGGTAAGTGTTCATACATCATACTTTCGGGGGGAAATGTCAGAGCTGGTGATTTGCTCAATCCAAGGCCGAAACTGGAATGACTAGAGAAGATATTGCAGGTAACTACATACTTCCCCTGAAAATGCATTTTAATACTGTAAATCACTTAAGTATAGCGGGAACAATAAGATAGCGATAATAGCGCTATGCCCATATGCGCTAGTGTAAAATTCTCGTCTTTATTTAATTCTTAATTGAACTTGCTGCTGCCGTTCCCGTTCACCGCTATACTTAGATCACGCTATTCATGGCAGTATCTTAATTGCGCTATTAAATGTTCACGCCATATTTAAGTGATTTACAGTATCTGATATAGAGGGGAATGATGCCAATTCACATTTGATATACCGTTGGCGAAGGTCGCTAACGTCATCACTTAAGTGTACTCAATGCCCTGATGGCCGTGTGATCTAAGGTGTTGCCACTGACCGCTAGCTGTCTCTCACCACTGTCCAGGGTCGAATTTAACCTTGGGCATGTGAGAAAGTTGCCGGTGACTTGGGGTAAAGGGTTTCGCCGGGTATCCCAGTTTCCTACACCAGTTACAACTGGATAGTCACGAATTAGCCGCGACATGGCAGTAAAAGGGACGAAAACGAAATTGCAAATTCCAGAGTTGCCATTAATTCATTTATTCATTAGTTGACTATATTAATTTAAAGGTATTCGGTTTATAGTCTTGTATCCACCGAAGTGCTCACACGACCTTCCTCCCCTAGCAGGCACTGTACATACAGGAACCATTTCAATCCCCCGGGGGATATTCCAGAGCAACTGGCAGCATATAGCGCACACACTCTAAGCACTGCCTTATTTATGCTAGGTACCCATTTTGCAGCTGGGTAGACTGAAGCAATATGGAATAAACTGTTTTGCCCAAGAACGACCAAAGTGCCCGGAGTGGCCTGGAATCGAACCATCGACCACCTGATTACTAGTCCGACACCTAACCAACTGAGCTACTTTGTCCCCATTTAGGAGGAAACGTGGCTGCCAGCAAAACACCAACCAGCCCCAAGTCGAATGAACATTCTTTTTTATATTCTTTTACATCCTGTGTAGTTATAAAGCACAGTCGGCAATGGATTTAAGTGTATAAAGTCTTTGATGGCCATGTTTGCAGGCTGTCTCATATTGATAAGCGGGATACATGTGAGAAAGTAGTCAGTGACTTCAGATTAATTTGTGGTTTTCCCTCGGGGATCGCCAATTCCTCAACCATTAACAACTGGCTAGTCTCAATATGGCAAAGTTGCAGATTTCATAAACCTTGGTATGGGTGACTGAGAATTAAGTGGTCTTTGCCTAAGATGAAGTGAAGTGTATTGATAAGAGCCGACACAGTATAACTACGTATTCTGCAGGACTGCTAGCGTGTTTGCCAACCGTACTGCGGGGGAAACACGTATTACTACACCATCTCCTCTTCCTACATTATTGATTGTTATTTCCAGGCGCGGCGGGAGACGCGTGCACGGAATGTAAAAGCACGCAAAGTCCTTCCGGCAGATCACGGACATCATGTATTCCTCCGCGGTCATGCACCACTTGCACGGCATCGACTCCGAGAGCATCAGCAGCTCTAGCTCCGCCGCCACCACGGACCACTGCCGCTCGTGTTTTGACGTCTACGTGACGTCATCGCGACGTCACGTGGTGGCCAGCAGAAGAGGAGAAGGTGGGGAAGCTAGGGAGGAGGATGGCGACATGAGACGTCAGGGAAAATGTAAGATTCCGGGTCCAGTTGTGATTCTCTTTACGACAATAGGAATCGTCATGAACTTATGTGGCAGCATCATTCTTGGAATAGCTAAAAGACAATGGCGAGATATGAATCACGATTACAGGTAAGACAGCACTACCTTTACCTATCAAATCCATCTTCAGAGTTTCTAATAAAGTTCTCGACTGGAGGATATAATACTTCTGCTACAAACTCGGTACTAGGCAAGCATCAAGAAAAAATACTTGAAAGAGAGTAGTTCTTGGTTAACCGTCGTTTACCGAGATGTTTCCAATAGATGCTTTAGCAGAAAGAAATTTCAAAACAAAGCAGGTTGTTGTTGACTGCAGGCTAGTATATGGTCAATATGGTCAGTTTTCTATCGTTAACTGTACATACATCCTGGGGATCTAACTGTGGACCCCTCTTTTGTGAACATATACCGGTTTCTCTAGGAGAGGGATTAGTCTATAGCGTAGGATCTTAAGTTGTGTATATTGCGTCGTACCAGAATAGTGCCCACTTATGTACAAGTGGTCGCGATAGATTTCAGTTCACCGTGTAGATGGACAACATGTTGTGAACCTTCTCTGTTGTATATGACAATGTGTTATTCCGTTAGCACTGTATAACTAAGATCGATAAGTAACGTTCCATCATGTAGGAGAATACAACTGCACTACGAAGATCTGTCTAGGGTACTATTATTATTTATTATTTTTTGTTATTTTATTATGTTATTTATTTGTTATAAGTTGATGATATATATGTTTGTACCTGTAGTTTCGAATCTTTATGATTTTGTCAATAAACAAAACAATACAATACAATACAATACTATTGTCTCTTGACAAGTGACAGTGGACAGTAAGTTGCTCGCCGCATATTCTGCCAGAGACATTTTCTAACTGTTTCCCTAACCACTGCCTGAGTGCTGGGTATGTGAGAAGGTTTCCAGTGACTCTAGGTTAGGGGGTGTTTTATATATATATATATATATATATATATATATATATATATATATATATATATATATATATATATATATATATATATATATATATATATATATATATATATATATATATATATATATATATATATATATATATATACCGTTCTGATCTGTACAAGTAAAACAGTGTACCGATTCCAATATTAATAGTTATAACTTAACACTAGGGCAAACAGCACCTTATTAGTGTCACTAACTGACGTTTGGTATTACGTCATTTCCACGCTACGATGTTTAAGGGCTCATTACATTTAATCCCTACCAATCCTGCCTATTAATTCAACTATTTCAACTCCCTGGCGAGCATGCTACTTTGGCAGGCAATTCAGCGTTGAGGCCGCGATAATCAATCGCGCTACGCCTACACGCTAGGTAATGACCGACGTACGTACTGAGCCCGGTGAACTGAGGCCATAATGCTCCTGTACACTAGTAAGGAAAACAGACTATAATAAATGTCTTGCAAATAAACTTTTTTTAAATCTTATCTATATACGGTAAGATTGACGATGACTGTATTACGTAATTTAACATGTCGGTACTTGCCAATGCACCGAAATGAGATTTCATTTTACGTTATGGCAATGTTAACTGCGTGCACTGTCCAAGGAAGAACACTCTTAACTTAACTTAAAACAACATTCAACACCCTAAGACCGGGAATTTAGTTGGCAACTTCCGCCAGATAGTGGTTAAAACACATACAGACCTATATGATATGACTTCATTATTGCTGATTTTTCCTCACACGCAATGGGACCAATCATCCAATAGCAACGTTACATAGTGGGTTATTCAATTCGATCAGAACTATAATGGAGAAGTAATAAGTCACGTTTGCTAATGTAATCAAAAGTCCTAGTGAACTAACCCATTTAAATTAGCAATCTCACACTCTACCTGATCAATGATTGTCTAGAATCGGCAAACAATCCGCTGTCGAGGGCGCACAATTGAACTAAACACTTGATAGCCTGAATGTTGCGTCAAGCTTTATTTTTACGAAAAACGAAACTTCAAAAGTTACGGTGAACATGATCATGATTTAAACCAAAAAAACACATCTCCAAATTACGTATCTTTGTGTATCATTCCTTATTTCGGGTAACCGCGTTTTAGCATTCTATTGTTGTCGTTCTATCCCTGATTACACCTCTTGTGGGAATACATTTGTTATTTATTACACATGCATACTTTTGGAGATTGCTATTTTATGCCAACGAACATTCGCCTATCCATAAATTTCTAATTAATGGGATATGTGCATATCTGATGCCTTTTACCTTTTAACCCCATAACAATACATTTTTGTGACGCTGACATTTGGAGTCGATTATCGCCTCCGTGCTATGCCAAGCAGTGCTTTTAACGAATATTGATTTTTGAGCTTTTTTTAAATGGATGGCAGAATTAAAGCATGTTTTTAAACATCGCTGACATGGCCCATGTCAGATATAGCTATGCATGTAGCATACGACAATGGCTGACTTCAAGTATGGTGTTAACACAGATGTTAACATCGGTGTTAGTGTTACCAGCGGTGGTAACATGCTATTTGAAGTGATGTACATATGTTAGGTGTTAACACACATCTATCCCATAATATGTGTGTTAACACAAAATGTAACAGAAAATGTTAGTGTTGACCAGTGAAAGCTGTTGAAGAGAGCATGGTCCCCATATACTTTCTGAAGGCATTAACAGTAACGGCTTAGGTGTTAACACCGTTTTGACTTCAAGTCCTATGTTAGTGTTGGGTACCATCTTCAGCTACTGAGGACCCGCTGCAGCTAGTTAAAAATGTTGTCTGAGTATAATTCACTTCATTTTAACAGTTCATTGAGAATAATAATAATAATAATAATAATAATAATAATAATAATAATAATAATAATAATAATAGTTATAATGAGAATAATGAGAATGATAATAATAATGAGAATAATTATAAGCTAAGCTATAAATGATAATGATTCAAACAATAAAAATGAAATTAATGATAATTTTTATAATTTTTATTTCAAGTTTGCATTACCCTAATAAAATATTTGATATGAATGTTATGTATCTATAAACTGTAAGATACTAATAGTTAAGTATCACCTTCCCAGCATGTTGCTGTTATTAGAGAAATAGCTGTTATTTACTATGAAAAACATTATTTGATCGAGCAGGACACAAATCTTCAAAAAATGTAACACCATTGCTAACATCTGTGTTGGCCCAGATGTTAACATCTTGCACTGTGTTGAAGGGCTGAGGTAAACAGATCCGTTAGTGTTACCATGTGTGTTAAATGTAACACCATACTTGAAGTCAGCCAATGGGCAGTGTATCACTTGCTAAAATTACACAAACACTAGTAAACCATAGTTCTTCTACATATCACGAACGTATCATGTTGAAATTTTACAGACAAGAACATATACATAAAAGACAGGCCCTTGTAGTTGTAAACGTATATACAAATACTGAGAACAAAATGGTTCAGGAATAAGATAACAACGAAGATGCACATGCATATAAATCTATGAATATGAGCTCAATTGTCATAATAATAGAGACCTATTCACATTTCATATACATTGCAACTTAAATTCAACGGATCAAATTACAAAAAGAGGTATCATAATAACATAGTAATCTCATCTTGATATGACTACGGAAATATGAAAATGATTAGAAAAGGTTATACAAAAACATTATAACGATTGTGCAAATGTTTACATACAGTTATTGAACAATAACAACGATGTCATTAACGAGTTTCGATCTACGTGGACAACCAAATTGAATGATAAAATTGACTTTATTTATCTTACACCAAATGATACCTTTGCGTGACTTAGTCATTGCAAATAGGCACATCACAGAGTAAAGACGAATGCGTTGCTATTCATAATGAATTTGGTAGCAACTCTGACGTGTGCTTATTGTTGAGAAATTAAAACCATTATGCATACATTTTTTCTAATGTTTGCATACCTTCTTTATGCCAACAAGTTGAATTATGGATCAGGAAACATTTAAACAAAAATAATGAATTGTCGGATGCCGACACATTTTGGTGTAGAATTGCAAAAACCAACTAACAATGCAGTGATTAAGGCTACCACCGTTCCTATTTCTAGGAATTGACAATACAACCTCCATTAGTTATTCATGTAGAAAGAAATGGTTTTAATCATACTGAGTACAGAAAGTACACCGATAATGACAGGGGCTAAAAAGGTCAGCTTTTTTCTTAAAATTGGGCTGATAGAATAGGAGTTACCTGTCTCAAGATGTATTTCCATTGATTGAGAGTGAGGTGAGGTTACGAAAGTTCGTGGTATTATCGGTCTTGGGAGTTAATTCAGGTGTTATTACATGATAGATGGCTATGGTTGATTATTATGAATAAGATGATTTTGAGAGGTAATCAAAAATTGAAAATGAATATAAGGTGATTTGACCCCAATGTATATATATACATATATATATTTATATATATGTATATATATATATATATATATATATATATATATATATATATATATATATATATATATATATATATATATGTACAAATATAATATGTACGTTCTGTATGTGCGTGTGTTTGTTTTTTCATGTTGGAACTTAGGCCTAAAATCTGGTAACTAATAAATGTATGTGTACACAATGGCTTAGCATTCTAGGGCCCGCAATTTTATATTCCCGATGGAAATTGATGCGTTAAGACTCTGCCTGGCAGTGTTATTGAATAGTCATCAAATAGAGAGATACCTTGTGCAAAATCAGGGCATCAGGAATTTGATGTCTCCCTACAACTGATTTGGCTGCATCTTGAATGTATAGTGTGGCCTAATCCATATCTGATTGCTGGTTTTAGCTGTTGTCTGCCTTAATGCATTGCACCGCCGTGGATATGGCAGCAAACGCTTGAACCTGTTCGTGCCCAATCTGCAAAATAACCCAGTCAGGATATATGTATTCTTAAACCACGATTGTATTAAACATTATCAATGCTCTATTTCCTTGACACAATACAAGTATACAATAAAAGTAGACATTTTGTATTGGAGGAAGAGGGGTCTTTAATTCATTAGTTTTTTTATTTCAAAAAATGAATAAAAACGTCGAATAAGAGATACTTACACATTGTGACAGTTGTATGTGATTGTATGGCTACGATATTTACTTACTGTGTAGTTAAACATTTTCCGTTGAGGTATTATTATCAGTTCAACATGACTACTATTATGATAATATTTTGTTGACTTACTCTGTATTGTCTTTGGAAAATTAAGATAAAAAGTAACTGGCAACCTCGCATAGGTCCTGCTGGGAAATTGCATGGTAAGACTCTCTATTCCAAATTTGCCTCTAAATGGCAGAAGAGGTGACGAAAAACTTGAAATCCCAAAAGTTGACGTAGAAGAAAGTTGTTTTCTGAGGGATTTTACTTTTCGCAAAGTATGGGTAGCGCGAATTTGGCGAAAAGGGAACATCGATCTTATTATTCGTACTTGATGAGCACTTAACCAAGCTACTGCCAACGCTACACTTTTCAGAATCCTATAGATTTTAGGAGCTGAGGCCCGTGGCCTAATTAGTGGCCGGTAGCAGCTGAAAGTCTTGGAGGTTAGCGGATATCCCTGCCATGAACTTCCCACCTAATTCAGCACCGTGTCTGTGTGGAATACAGACCTTGTTCCACCCCCACATGTGTGGAGGAATTGACTCATTCATTTCACGTTCCCAAGGTACACAGGGTCGAAGCCATTGGTGATGATCATTGCCTATACTATGCCACGTTGGGCACAGGATAAACTAAATTGATAGTAATATTAGAAAACCTGATAACTAGTGAGGGATGTGTGGTGTTATCCTATATATATATATATATATATATATATATATATATATATATATATATATATATATATATATATATATATATATATATATATATATATATATATATATATATATATATAAATATATATATATATATATATATATATATATATATATATATATATATATATATATATATATATATATATATATATATATATATATATATATATATATATATATATATATATATTTATGATAAGCATTATATGTACAAAAATAGTTTTTTGGAGAAATATGCTTTGGTCCTAACTTCATACTTTAACAGACCGAACTCGTGAAAATCTATTGTAACTACGTTGTTAAAACATAAAAAAAATATCAATTTCACATGATATCCATTTTTTTCTTCTCTTTGTTGTAAGAGATATCATTAAAATTCATGAATGACGCATAAGCAATGTATCATTGTAGAACATCTCTTGGATAAGTAATATATCATTGTCGAATATCTCTTGTCTGCGAAGTTCTATAGGAACGGTAGCCACTATAAGTGACACTTTTCGCCCACTTCGTTTCATTCGCCAATACTACTACTCCCTTTATCGATCGCGGGATTTAGATGACACGTGTAAAGGTTACTTCACAGAGTTGATGCAATAAGTAGAAATGTCCATATTCAACCACCCTACGGCGATTGCTTTACACGTGAAATCGACCCGAGACCCATTCACAAGTCAGAACAAGACGATGCTCGTTCTATCACCACTAAATCGGTTATAACACAAACGTCTATCAAAACCGTGATTGTTGTAACCTTCTCTCATTTTTTCTGAGAGTCTATTGAATCATATTGTACGCATCGAACAGGCAATTCACGTTCTTGGATGCGGAAAACTCCCACTTATTTCGTGGTCAGCATGGAAACTGCGTGGTAATGAATTTGATAGGCTTACGTAGTTATTGCGTGGCTTGTGTTGGTTGTTATTGTCGGGTCATTACGCGGCTAGAGGTTAACGTGACCTTGTGTTGGGACGAAAGGCTTTCACGCGCGAGATCTTGGTTCACCCTCATGCTGCTGGTGGCTAATTTGGCCAATACAAAATGATGCAAAAAGCTGAGAAATGACTGAAACCATGACGTATGGGTACTCATATGGGAGTACTCAGCAAGAGCTATGCAATGAATACAAACATGACAGGGTTCGGATGCTTATCAAAAATTGTTGCGTCATTGTGTTTGGGCGAAAGTAGTCTCAGCATTGGAATGGTTAAAATCCTCACTGAATCGCGTTCTGCGGTCGGTTGATCTCTGTCAGATGTCTATCTGTCATATCGTACGTAGAACCTGAACTATCCATTATCATGATTGTTACGAGAGGATGCGTATTTCCTGCTCTGGTATGTTGTCTCTTACACAAAAACACAAGCAATCTAATGGGAATCGTTCTTGTGAACACTTTTTATGCTTCTCGGCTTCGTGGCTAGCTAAGAAAATTAACACTTTTCGTCTGTATGCCAGGTATATTCAAACGCTCCATCCAGCTTTAATGATACAATAATCGGTTTACTACATTGAAGCACTGTAGTTTGTGTGACTAAATACTGTAAATCACTTAAATATGACGTGAACATTATATAGCGCAATTACGGTACAGCCCTGGATAGCGTAATCTAAGTATAGCGGTGAACGGGTACAGCAGCAGCAAGTTCAATTAAGAATTTAGTAAAGACTGGGATTTTATAATAGCGCATATGGGCAGAGCGCTATTATCGCTATCTTATTGTTCCCGCTATACATAAGTGATTTACAGTAATGCATAGAATGTTTGGAAATACAGAATGCCATGAACGACATTTACAATTCAATTGATGTATTTCCATCTTAAGCAAACATATCCAAGTATGCAAATTGAGTACGACTAATACCAACCAATCAAAAGCAGGTCAGTCTTGCCAAGAGTTAGTCCAGGTCAGGTGGTCACTGAGTAGATGTTATCGAAAGAAACGTTCTGTATATGTATGTATGTGTCTTTCTTGACTGTAAACATAGCTAGAGAATAGTTCATACAGACATACTTTTGTAAACGAATATTCATAACGGACAGATTGTTCGATTATCTAGGAAAACTAAGAATAAAGCAAAATAGAAATTCCAAAGGATAATAACTTATTACTTTAGAGATAAGTTTGGCACTTAATTTTCTTCAATAATTCTGTTTTTCCAATAGCATATAATTAGGTTTCATATATTTGGCAATAGCAATATGTACTGGGTAGAACCCACATTTGGTACATAAATTCAAGTATGCATAATATTAATAAGGTACATATTGAAGTACTTATTGCAATACATATATATGTACATATAGGAAAAGGGTTATACCTCTTCTTTCCATTTGCAATATCTTAAATTCTTCAGGGCATCATATTCTTTATGTGCTTAATTAAAATGAGCGTGCTCAGGAACTTCGAGACTCTGGGAAGTGCGTGTTTCTATATTTGTTGGTGGTGGGTCAGCTTTAAGGAGCTGTGCAGGACTTGCGTTCACAACCACCAGTATTTCATCCATATAAACTCACTTTTCATCCATAGAAATTCAAAATGATTGATCATAATCCACCATTACTTTTTACGGTGTGTGATTCAATTTCCTGCACTGGCTGTTCTTACCATGAATTAGCGATTTATGGCAAGTGGGATTTGGTTGTCACTAACATCACCTGACGACTTAACGACATTATTCCAGCATGCGCCGTTCAGTGTATCTCTTGCCCATTTGCTCGTGCAGAAATTGAATTTCTTGTCTAATGGTACTATAGAAAACGAATCATTACAACTGGGCAATCGTTTAAACCAAAGAGAAACTCACCCTCTAGCTGTTTATGCTACATATGACATTGGTCGGGATGTGTCCGCGTATAGAGCGATTCACACTATCTCTCTGATCCCTTTATACATGCACCTCTCTCCACCACACACATAGATAGATGAATATATATATATATATATATATATATATATATATATATATATATATATATATATATATATATATATATATATATATATATATATATATGTATATATATATATATATATATATATATATATATATATATATATATATATGTATATATATATATATATATATATATATATATATATATATATATATATATATATATATATATATATATATATATATATATTTATATATATATATGTATGTATGTATGTATGTATGTATATGTATATGTACATATATATATATATATATATATATATATATATATATATATATATATATATATATATATATATATATATATATATATATATATATATATATATATATATATATATGTATATATACATATATATATATATATATGTATATATACATATATATATATATA
>OZ012691.1:2299831-2334264 GCA_963942565.1 Maea johnstoni | reverse complement strand
ATATATATATATATATATATATATATATATTTATATATATATATATATATATATATATATATATAATATATATATATATATATATATATATATATATATATATATATATTTATTATATATATATATATATATATATGAAATACATAATTTTCATCATTGTCATTGTATTAACAAACCACACATCAGAATGATCCTTATTTACTCACGTTTAGAAACCTACCAGGCCGTGCGAAATAACTGGATCGTGCCATTAGTTTTGAGATGCTTACTCGAGTTGAGATTATTTAACCTCTAAGGACGATTTTGCAACATGTTCCTTTATTTTGGTTAGTAATTATTTATTATCTTTTGCTTTATTAAGGGTCACCACCCTACCTAGCCACCTTAATGTAAAATTAAACTAATTTTTCTTTCTTGTTTCTTATGTTAGTTAAAAAGGTTTCACTGATGTATTTGTGTTTTATTTACTTATGATTTCAACTTTTGTATCCTGTACCTTTTTGTTTATGATGAACAAGTCAATAAAGTATAATACGTATACAATACAGTTGATATGATATACGTCCCAACGTGCTGTATGGTGACGAATAGGTTATTCTCATCTCGTCCAATTTGACTTGTGAAGCACTCAGCCGTGAACTTCCAATAGGAACTTGGACACAATTACTTTTGACTGCACTATGCAATTAGAGTAGTCGCATGTTCACTTCAAATGCGGTTAAGTTAACTGCGCCTACTGAAGGCATTGTGTTATTCAGTACGAACAGTGCTTGCGACTTGGTGATAACCCCATTCTTTTGATAACCAAACTCTCATCTTTAAGCGGCCACATTTTGTTATTTGAACAAAAACATGAAAGGTAGAGACTTGTTCCTGCCCCTCGGAGGCATAGTAATTAATATTCATGAGGCTATTGGTCGTGCTCACGTGTTTGCCTTCACCGGTTCGAGTCTCCGCTGGATCCCAAAGCGGGTTGGCCTGGTCGCCCTGTAAATGTGCGGCGTTGTGATGGGTTGTCTATGGTCCTTCAACAACTGAACGATCCCTTGGAATTATTCGTGAAGGGAATGGAATTTCTATTCTATCTCGTCGCGAAATGATCTAAGCTGTTAAAAAGGGCGTAAAACCCCCTTTTCCTTCACGTGTTTGCCAGCGCGTCACAAATAAATTTGCATGAAGTTTTCCCGCGTTCTTGACGTCATTCATAGAAACCTCATGACTAATTGCCTCCGGAAACCGGCATCGGGCATCAGACAAAACGAGTAAGAAATGAAGGATTGTGCAATTAATTGCCCTCGTACAAAAAGGAATCAAATCCCTAATAAATAGTTCCGGCATGGGATTGAACACTGGACCCCACGCCACCCATCACTCAGGCAATCCGCTATTGTTGGTTTAACCCTTATGCTGCTGATAGCTAATTTGCCCAATGGAATATGATGCAAAAAAACTGGAAATTATTGAAACCCTGGCATATCGGTGCTCATCTGGCAGTAATCAGTGAGAGCTATCCTATGAATACCAAGTCGATGAGGTTTAGATGATGTTCACAAATCTTTACATCCTTGTCCCCTGGGCAAAAGTCGCCTCAGCATTGGAAGGGTAAATTAATAGTCCAGGCCAGTACGTTTGCCCCCTGGACGATCTGTAGCCATCTCTGAACATCAGTGCATTATGACAGTACATCTCCCTCCAGGCCTGGGCACGTTTGGGAGAAAGCATCCCAGTGCGTATACAGATCTATGCATGGTGGCTATTTCTCATTTCTCTGAGACTCGAAAGAGAGACTACGTTGGATCAAATACCCTGACCATCTGTATCTCACTAGATAATCTGGTCGTTTGTTTAGTGTTAGGAATGACTTGCCTTCGGACATGAGCAGGAGGATTATGGTGTAAGATCAAAATAATGGATCTCTTCCTTTCACGTATACATTCTTGTGATGGGGAAATGATGTTTTATAAGAATTTGGTAGGTATTAAAAATATATATAAAAAAGTACCGTCGACCACGACGAGATTCGAACTCGCAATCTCCTGATCCGAAGTCAGGCGCCTTATCCATTAGGCCACGCGGCCGATACATATCATATGTTAAATTAGTTTAATGAATATATATAAAAAATCAATGAATATAATGAATATTGCTATTTGCCATCTGTCAGAACAGGTGTTGCTGTTAATGGCAAATGGAGCCTATGGTTCCAGCTTTACTATATGAACCCGGTAGTGGTTGTACAGCTGCTGATTGCGCGATACAGCTACATGGTTTACAAATACATTGTTATGGTATACTCATTGCATACTGACCGTTACGTCACCTGATATAACCATCTTAATAATAAATAGTTATTAATTGTCTATATGGACATGTTTATTGCTTTCAAAAACTAAGTTACATAGCGTCAAGCTAGCACTCCTGTTGATAATTATAAAGAGATTCCATTCTATTCGAGAACGTACAGTCCCAGGTTACTTTTAAATACTTGCAAAGGCACCATATATAGTATATACAGTGCTTGACAACGCTGCACGCGTGTACAGCGATCACACCAACGCGTTTATAGTGAATCAATTAGATATTGGAACACGGACCGTACTTTAAAGTGTACCTGATCCGCTAGAACAAAATGACACTGACTGCTCGCTGTCTCTCACAACAGTTTTGGTTCGAATCCCGGCCGGGGCAAGTAAGAAAGTTACCAGTAGCCTGAGATTTGGCGGTATTACATAGTTAGACATGCATTCGTGAATACAGTATATGTTGTGGTAACAGAGAATAACGAGGTTTGGCCGCTAATTAACCTTTTATTTATGATACTCAGCAGAACAGATGTTTTATTGGCTCTCAAAGAAATCTCATCTCAAAAGTTTCAATAATGCAATTTAGAAAGATAATCAATAATAATGCAATTCAGAAAGATGATCAATAATAATGAATGGTTAAACCGATGCTTTGCTTGCGTAGTTCTTGTTTCACTCACAAATACCTGAATATTTATGACAAACGCAAATGGAAGATACGGCAGTTTATCCTATAATCCACGGGGCTGCCCCTACAACTGGGTGGTTGGGGGACTGTGCATATCGGCCCGTATGACTCATGGATGACTCTCACCACTATATCAACAGTTTCTGATTCTTGACGGCTTAGAGGCTACCCAGTGATACCCCGCCCCCCCCCCCCCCCCCCCCCCCCCCCCGCTTCTTGGGTTTCCCCTTCATTAACCACTGACCAGTCACGAACTGGCGTTAATTAAGACAGCAAGTGAGGATAAACTAACTTCTACATTCTAAATCAATGACGCTGATTAAGGTAGAACCCTACTCGATACACGGGTCATTTTTAAAACTTGAATATTTGAAAACTGAGTTTAATGAAGACAACGGCACTTATGCTATTGAAAAGGGTACATCTCATAGTTGCCGAATAATGGTAAATTTATCAATAAGTGACTATTTTGAGGTAATGCGGCACCCCTAAAGAACATATCTGGATGTGTTTCGTTTTTTGGCAAAATGTTAAGACTTATCCTTTACTTGGAAATGAGAGTCTACCATATGATCATTCATGTCTTCGGTAAGGTGCAAGGTCCTACCTCAACAGGGAATCTGCACGATGGGTATTTTAAAATCATTTTTGAATGTTCCCATAAGCCTCAACATTTCTAACAGCACGTGGTATACATAGTAAATGCTGATTTTTAGGTCATGTCAGAATTCAAGGTACCTGTGACATGATCTTGCACCTAGAGGGGGATCATATCTGTCATATTCTAAAATATTGGCTTCGAAGACTGTATCGTTATTCATTTTCAGCCAAAAAATGAGATGAAAATAATTCAAAATGATCTAGGCTGAATGAATCTGCATGGTTAAAGCAGACAGCCAAGTCGTTTGGGACCAATTTAACACGGAAGGCCGAAAGGGGCCCGCCCTTTGTTCTCCTGACAGTACCACAATTGAAAGTTACTAGGTCGAGGTTCGTAGGGAGTGAACACTGCTCATGTGTAATCTTTTGTTTTGATATCCATTCTTAGGGGACAGCCAAGGACACCACCTAGTGGTGATAATCTTGGTGTACTAGACTATCACCTTAAGGGATTTCTTGGTGTATTGTACTATAGTTCTCGTTATGTTTCACTGCGACTGAGTTCGATTTCTACTTCCAGCATTTGACCAAAAATGTCCTTTTTAAGTTGCCAACTAAAACCAAACGAAATCACACATTAAAATATATATTCAAGTATAAACAAAAAACAGAGCATATGGTGTACGTGAACTATTGCTTAACAAGGAAACCAAACACAGCGAGACACGATAACTATTTGACAATAGAGCCACAATACTCATACAAAAACAGAGTAAAACAAAAAAAAAGAGTAAAACAAAAACAAAAACGGGTCAGCTATCTAATTAATTTTCGTAGGCGAGTAACCTCTCTCCATACTATACAGCACGAAGTCATTGGCAATCCTATGATTTAGGGACGGATCACGTAGCTAGATATCTAACCCAGGATAATCCTGTCATGATCCCACGCTAGAAGAGCCAGTTAAAACAGATTAGCATGTTAAGTGGGAGCTAGACGACTGGAGTGGTGGAATCTCACTCAATCACGGAGCAGGCGAAGACGACGGAGATTCTAATTACCGTCCCAGCCTAGTAATCTCTCTCTCTCTCTCTCTCTCTCTCTCTCTCTCTCTCTCTCTCTCTCATACACACACTCTCACTCATTCTCTCTCATTCTCTCTCACTCTCTCTTACTCTCTCTGATCCTCTGTATGTTTGTCTCTCTGATCCTCTATCTCTGTCTATCCATCTCTCGCTATGTCACAGCCTCTCTCTCTCTCTCTCTCTCTCTCTCTCTCTCTCTCTCTCTCTCACACACACACACACACACACACACACCCAACGTTACAATTTACATCCATATGCATGTGCATACATGAGAAAAACAGCAGGTTATAAATAAATTCGGAGGTGTAGAAACACTCAACTGAAATAAGACAACAAAAGTAAGACTTAGACCCACATAGTGATGATTAAATACCAGATAACTAAGAGAACGAGAGGAAACTCAGGAAAAATGCCTCGAATTTGATAGTAATCTCTGATGTCAGATAATGAATTACGCTATATCAAGCTGAACTCAACATGCATCAAAAGGTGAGGTCAGGGAACATCAGAACACAACAGCGCGATTACCAGCTTTTACGAGAGATTCCTGACTGAAATAAGCATGTGATTATGTGATGAGATCACGCGAGAAGATGAAAAGTCTCGGATTAGTAGAAGAAAGGTCACGCCATGTCAACTTCCTGCGCCAGCCGCTAAATAGGCAATCTGCGCAGTTGTTCGCTATGGACCAGGTAATTACATAACGGAATCCCGAGCACTCTCAGCCTTTAGCTGTAAACAAAATAGAGAACGCGGCAATACGGGGCTACTTCTTTACTGGGATTACGGGTATGACCTGCTGTTTATGTGTGAGGAAGCTCTCTCACACACACACACACACACACACATACACACACACACACACATATATATATATATATATATATATATATATATATATATATATATATATATATATATATATATATATATAGATAGATAGATAGATAGATAGATAGATAGATAGATAGATAGATAGATAGATAGATAGATAGATCAATACCTCATGCATACAAAACAGGTCATCACTAACACTCAATCTTTCATGGAGGTCGCACAAACACCATTTAAAGCTTCATAAAAAAGGCATCGCCAATGGCGATCTTTGCGGTAATAACTGACTAATAGCAAGAAAATTTCCCCCTGTACTATTTCAAGAAATTTAGTTTTTAAGTTACATCAACTTGTGAGTATGAGTCATAGAATCAGCAAGACATTTTGTAGAGGGGAATTGTGAGCATGAATTGGTTAAACCCAAAAACAACAAATCTCATGCAATCATAATTGATACCGGAGACTTCTAGCGATAAATCAACACAATGGATTTCATAGCAGCAATAACATCAACAATACACTACAAATTGGCTTTCAAGGGAATCTTGCCTCAGACATTAAAGATGATTATACAACTCACGTTACAAAATTATAAATAATGCGCAATTCTCATGGGGAAAGATTTATTGGTGATACTTTGCGAATGCAATCCGACTCAATGAATTTAGCCAGATGGGGAATATTTATAACCATGATATATAATGTTAATATCCATTAGTGCATGTTGGGCTATTATAACTCGGATTTCGATTTACGGCCGCAAACTATATTTCCGATTTATTCAAACATGATACAACGGCAGCGAGGGTCGCTGACTTGTATCAAATGCTTCTTTATAGAAAAATACAATAGAAGAATATCGATTTCATTGATTGTCGAAATACTTCACGTCATAAAGAGATTTCCTTTGAGCGCGTCAGATACGAATCTCTGTAAGAAAATGTGTCTAATGACATTTCTGGCATTTGGTGTGGCAGGATTAATCTCCTGATATATCCAGATATGTCATGAATTTAAGCATATTTATGAAATACGAATATGTATATTCATATTTACTATTTTCTTTTATCTTTTTTCTTTCTTTCTTTTCCCTCATTTATCTCTATGCGCACTGCTTTGTAATTTCGTGTTTTTCTTTCACATCTGGCAACGTGTATTACCACTCTAATCAAGGTATGGTTTCTAATTCTTTCCCTACAGTTAAGTGTGTCGTCAAATTTCACGACTGTGCATTACATTGATTATACGTTGAGAACGATTCAGATGATGCTGTGAGGAATGTTCCTTAAAGGATTACCGTCACTTTACCTCTAAATTGATCATTTCTAAGACGTTCCAGACAACCCACGGTGGGCCTTGAAACGTAGGGGTCGAATCAATAAAAATGTTTCACCTCAAAACTGACAGGTGTCAGTAATGTGTAGAAGCGCCAGTGCGCATGCGCAAAGCTTGAGGGCGATCGCCAAGGATCGATAGACGCAGATGTTTGATAAATATAAATGACACACTTGCTAGCCTCCACGCCACATAGGGTGAATGTGTTTCTATTAATAGCCTTGTTTCATGTTTTGCGGTCCTGGAGCTTTGACTTGCTCATTTCATAGCACGATGGGCTGCTCCTTCGGTCTATTCGTCTAGCGCATTGGATGCAAACAATTGACCACTCAAACATTGGGATAGGCTCGTCTTTAAAGAATGCGACCTGTCTTTAATTAACCCTCCTAATCCCATACACACATATATGCGCTCGTGGTTACATATTCCAGAGAATCCGTCACGCATAAATAAGTGCGAGATAATCAAATTCATTTTAAAATGAGCCTTGCCAAAATTCTTTAAAAAAAAACTCTGCATAGCTTGAAAATTAATCAATTGGCTTTCAACATGTTGTGCTCGATTAGAGATTCATCTAAAAATGTAACATGATTATGGTGGACCTAGATTTTATAAGATAGTAAAACATCAAAAGCCTGATACTGAATTCTGGCCAATAATCTTCATTACAATTTGGCATCAGACACCTGTAGGTGAAAATTTAGATTTTCACCAGGATTAAACGTCTTTATCTCCTTATTTCTTATTAACCCATTAGCACTCACAGCAGCCAAAACCAGCCTGACAATTTTGATGAAATATTTTAGGCTAAAGCACAATTAGAAAAATATTTGAAGGAGAAATGTTGATCGGATCATTACCAACAACTCTCCTTCAAATATTTTGTAAAATCATTCTCTATTCAAATGTTATGGTCAAAAGTATCACTAATCCAGACGACAATTTTTGAGGACCTCTTAAGTATTAAAGGGTTAATTTGATATGTTTGACACTTCGCGGGAATGTTATAAGAACGGACAGTAATAGTCAACATATTCCTGCATTACCACGTTCATGGTCTGCAACCGATCCCAATCGATCAGTCCTTCCATTTCCAGCTACGTCTCGGTCGACATAAAGTGGTACATTAATAGTAATGGCAAATCAATGACGAGTCGCGGCGAAACATCCAACATCACAGTGTGTCAAGACAACTGTGCACGTGCTGAATGACACGGGGACAAAATGAAAACATTTAACCAGAATGTCTACAATTCAGTGTGACAATGTCGAAATATAACATTATACCCAAAATTGGGGTAAGGACAAACGTAGTGCAGTAAAACCTTAAGTTAACTCTCAAAGGAAACTCATCCTAGCCCTTGTGCTGCTGGCGGGAAATTTTGCCGATACAAAATAAGGGAAGAACCTAGGAAATGATTGAAACCCTGGCATGTGGTACTCATCTGAGAGTACTAAGCGAGAGCTTTCCAATGGATACCAACATGACAGGGTTTACATGGTTTTCAAAGGTTTTAGTGTCCTTGTGCTTTGGATGAAAGTAGCATTGGAAGGGTTAAGAAGTGACTTTTTGTCACACATGCAAATTATATTAACTGTGATCTTGAAATTTGTAATATCACTTGCTCTGCCATTAAGGATTACAGTTTAATCTGCCAGTGGTACTTGGTACTGGGTGCTGGGTGCCGGAGTAACCAGCGAAAAACACCAACATCACTTTCTACTCACTCGCCACGACTTGAATTGGAATTGGGAAAGTTGTTGTAAAAGCGCGTAATCATTGACTGTGCGTTGCTCTGTTTCGGCAATCTTGCAATGTGTAGCTACATCGCAATGCAGTATACTGCTTGTCGTAGTTGAACCGACTTATTCCAGTTATCTGAGTGAATAAAAGTGTTCAAATATAACTTTATCAGAAACTTAAACAATTTATGATAAACCTATTGAAATAAATTGATTACTATGCGATTATCCGCAATTCTCTGCTTTTTACACGGCTGTGTGTGACCTCTTTAAAGAAGCCTCACGAATCAGGGGTACAGGGGTCGAACCTGCTCATGAATACCAATTTTCACAAATTATGTTCTTTGCCTATTCCACGATATAAAAATCCGTTTGCAATTACGTAGTCATACGATATCTTTATCTTTGCATTAGGTAGATAAGTGTTCATATATCATACTTTCGGGGGAAATGTCAGAGCTGGTGATTTGCCTCAATCCAAGGCCGAAACTGGAATTACTGGAGACGATATTGCAGGTAACTACAGATTTCCCCTGAAAATGCGTTTTAATATTTTGATTTAGAGGGGAATGATGCCAATTCACATTTGCGATATACTGTTGGCGAAGGTCGCTAACGTTATCACCTTAGTGTACTCAATGCCCTGATGCCCGTGTGATCTAAGGCGTTGCCACTGACCGCTAGCTGTCTCTCACCACTGTCCAGGGACGAATCCCACCCGGGACATATGAGGAAGTTGCCGGTGACTTGGGGTTAGGGTTTCGCCGGGTACGCAAGTTTCCTTCACCAGTTACAACTGGATAGTCACGAATTAGCCGCGACATGGCAGAAAAAGCGACGAAAACGAAATTGCAAATGCCAGAGTTGACATTTATGACTACATTCATTTAGGAGGAAACGTGGCTGCCAGCATAACACCAACCAGCCCCAAGTCGAATGAATATTCTTTTTTATATTATTTTACATCCTGTGTAGTTATAAGGCACAGTCGGCAATGGATTTAAGTGTATACAGTCTTTAATGGCCAATTTTGTGTGCAGGCTGTCTCATATTGATAAGCGGGATACATGTGAGAAAGTAGTCAGTGACGTCAGGTTAATTTGTGGTTTTCCCTCGGGGTACTCCAATTCCTCAACCATTAACAACTGACTAGTCTCAATATAGCAAAGTTGCAGATTTCATAAACCTTGGTATGGGTGACTGAGAATTAAGTGGTCTTTGCCTAAGATGAAGTGAAGTGTACTGATAAGAGCCGACACAGTATAACTACGTATTCTGCAGGACTGCTAGCGTGTTTGCCGACCGTACTGCGGGGGAAACACGTATTACTACACCATCTCCCGTTCCTACATTATTGATTGTTATTTCCAGGCGCGGCGGGAGACGCGTGCACGGAATGTAAAAGCACGCAAAGTCCTTCCGGCAGATCACGGACATCATGTATTCCTCCGCGGTCATGCACCACTTGCACGGCATCGACTCTGAGAGCATCAGCAGCTCTAGCTCCGCCGCCACCACGGGCCACTGCCGCTCGTGTTTTGACGTCTACGTGACGTCATCGCGACGTCACGTGGTGGCCAGCAGAAGAGGAGAAGGTGGGGAAGCTAGGGAGGAGGATGGCGACATGAGACGTCAGGGAAAATGTAAGATTCCGGGTCCAGTTGTGATTCTCTTTACGACAATAGGAATCGTCATGAACTTATGTGGCAGCATCATTCTTGGAATAGCTAAAAGACAATGGCGAGATATGAATCACGACTACAGGTAAGACAGCACTACCTTTACCTATCAAATCCATCTTCAGAGTTTCTAATAAAGTTCTCGACTGGGGGATATAATACATCTGCGACAAACTCGGTGATAGGCAAGCATCAAGAAAAAATACTTGAAAGAGAGTAGTTCTTGGTTAACCGTCGTTTACCGAGGTGTTTCCAATAGATGCTTTAGCAGAAAGAAATTTCAAAACAAAGCAGGTTTTTGTTGACTGCAGGTTAGTATATGGTCAATATGGTCAGTTTTCTATCGTTAACTGTACATACATCCTGGGGATCTAACTGTGGACCCCTCTTTTGTGAACATATACCGGTTTCTCTAGGAGAGGGATTTAAGTCTATAGCGTAGGATCTTGAGTTGTGTATATTGCGTCGTACCAGAATAGTGCCAACTTATGTACAAGTGGTCGGGTTAGATTTCAGTTTACCGTGTAGATGGACAACGTGTTGTGAACCTCCTCTGTTGTATATGACAATGTGTTATTCCGTTAGCACTGTATAACTAAGATCGATAAGTAACGTTCCATCATGTAGGAGAATACAACTGCACTACGAAGATCTGTCTAGGGTACTATTGTCTCTTGACAATTGACAGTGGACAGTCAGTTGCTCGCCGCATATTCTGCCAGAGACATTTTCTAACTGTTTCCCTAACCACTGCCTGAGTGCTGGGTATGTGAAGAAGTTTCCAGTGACTCTAGGTTAGTTTTTATATATATATATATATATATATATGTATATATATATATATATATATATATATATATATATATATATATATATATATATATATATATATATATATATATATATATTTATATATATATATACATGTATATATATATATATATATATATATATATATATATATATATATATATATATATATATATATATATATATATATATATATATATATATATATATATATATGTATATATATATATATATATATATATATATATATATATATATATATATATTTATATATATATATATATATATATATATATATATATATATATATATATATATATATATATATATATATATATATATATATATATATATATACCCTTTTGATCTGTACAAGTGAAACAGTGTACGTATTCCAATATTAATAGTTATAACTTAACATTAGGGCAAACAGCACCTTATTAGTGTCACTAACTGACATTTGGTATTACGTCATTTCCACGCTACGATGTTTAAGGGCTCATTACATTTAATCCCTACCAATCCTGCCTATTAATTCAACTATTTCAACTCCCTGGCGAGCATGCTACTTTGGCAGGCAATTCAGCGTTGAGGCCGCGATAATCAATCGCGCTACGCCTACACGCTAGGTAATGACCGACGTACGTACTGAGCCCGGTGAACTGAGGCAATGCTTCTGTACATTAGCAAGGAAAACCGACTATAATAAATGTCTTGCAAATAAACTTTTTAAAAATCTTTTCTATGTACGGTAAGATTGACGATGACTGGATTACGTAATTTAACGTCGGTACTTGCCAATGCACCGAAATGAGATTTCGTTTTACGTTATGGCAATGTTAACTGCGTGCTCTGTCCAAGGAAGAACACCCTTAACTTAACTTAAAACAACATTCAACACGCTAAGACTGGGAATTTAGTTTCCGCCAGATAGTGGGTAAAACACATAAAACCTATTTGATCTGACTTCATTATTGCTGAATTTCCTCACACGCAATGGGACCAATCGTCCAATAGCAACCTTACATAGTGGCTTATTCAATTCGATCAGAACTATAATGGAGAAGTAATAAGTCACGTTTGCTAATCAAAAATCTTAGTGAACTAACTCATTTAAATGAGCAATCTCACACTTGAGCCAAACGACGAATGCCGTGAATCGGCAAACAATTCCCCTCTCGAGTGTGCACATTTGAACTAAACACTTGATAGCCCGGATGTTGCGTCAAGCTTTATTTTTACGAAAAACGGAAATTCAAATGTTACGGGGAAAATGATCATGATCTAAACCAAAAAGAACATCTCCTAATTACGTATCTTTATGTATCATTCCTTATTTCGGGTAACCGCGTTTAAACATTACATTATTGTAGTTCTATCCCTGATAACACCTCTTGTGGGAATACATTTGTTATTTATTACTCATGCATACTTTTGGAAATTGCTACTTTATGCCAACGAACATTCGCCTATCCATAAATTTCTAATTAATGGGGTATGTGCATATTCGATGCCTTTTACCTTTTAACCCCATAACAATACATTTTTGTGACGCTGACATTTGGAGTCGACTATCGCCTCCGTGATATGCCATGCAGTGATTTTAAGGAATATTGATTTTCAAGCTTTTTCAACGGATGCCCGAATTAAACCATGTTTTTGAACATCGCCTAATATTGCTACTGTGAGACATAGCTATGTTGCGTACGACTATGGGCAGTGTATCACTTGCTAAAATGCCAAATACACTAGTAAATGTATGTTATACAAATACTGTATACAACAAAATGGCTCAGCAATAAGATAACAACGAAGATGTACATGAACGAGATTTCATGAATATGAGCTCAACTGTCATCATAATAGAGAACCATTTACATCTCATATACATTGTAGCTTCAATTCGACGGATCAAATGACAAAAAGGGGTATTATAATGAAATAGTACTCTCATCTTGATATGACTACGGAAATATGAAACTGATTAGAAAAGGTTAGACAATTACAATTCTAACGAGGTAGTAATGATTTGTCGAAAAGTACCACTTGTTATAAACATATTCAGGATATTAGATAACGATTGTGCAAATGTTTACATGCAGTTATTAAACAATAACAACAATGTCATTAATGAGACTTGACCTGCGTGGACAACCAAATTGAATGACACAATTGACTACAGTTTAGTTATCTTACAACAAATGATACATTTGCGAGATATTCAATGTAAATAGGCACATCACAGAGTAACGACGAATGCGTTGCTATTCATAATGAATTTGGTAGCAACTCTGACGTGTGCTTAATGTTGAGAAATTACAACCATTATGCATACCTTTTTTTAATGTTTGGCATACATTCTCTTATGGCGACAAGTTGAATTATGGATCAGGAAACATATAAACGAAAATAATAAATTGTCAGATGCCGAAAAACTATTAGGTGAAGAAGTGCAAAAACCAACTAACAGTGCAGTGATTATGGCTACCACCATTCCTATACATAGGAAGTTCTTGCCAGGAATATCCGCTAACCTCTAAGACTTACAGCTGATGTCGGTCTCTAATTAGGCCACAGGAATCAGCTTCACAAATCTATAGAATTCAGAAATGAGTGTGTATGTTTATACACACACACAGACACACACAACCACACATATATATATATATATATATATATATATATATATATATATATATATATATATATATATATATATATATATATATATAAATTGTACAAGTATGATATGTACGTTCTGTATCTGTACACAATGGCTTAGCATTCTAGAGCCCGCAGTTCTACATTCCAAATGGGATGTGCTGCGTTGAGGCTCTTCATGGCAGTGTTATTGAATAGTCATCAAACGGAGAGATACCTTGTGCAAAATCAGGGCATCAGGAATTTGATGTCTCTAAGCTACAACTGATTTGGCTGCTTCTTGAATTTATAGAACGGCCTAATCCATATCTGATTGCTGGTTTTAGCTGGTATCTGCCTTAATGCATTGCAAGGGCAGCAAAAGCCTGAACCTGTTCGTGCCCAATCTGCAAAATAACCCAGTCAGGATATATGTATTCTTAAACCATTATCACTGCTCTATTTCCTTGACACAATACAAGTAGACAATAAAAGTAGACATTTTATATTGGAGGAAGAGGGGTCTTTAATTCATTAATTTTTTATTTTAGAAAATGAGGAAAACCGTCGAATAAGAGATATTTATACATTGTGACAGTTGTATGTGATTGTATGGTTACGACATTTAGTAGTTGAACATTTTCCGCTGAGGTATTATGATCAGTTCAACATGACTACTGTTATGATAATATTTTGTTGACTGACACCCTGTATTGTCTTTGGAAAAATAAGATGAAAAAGTAACTGGCAACCTCTTAAAGCTACAACTCTCTTTTCAAAATTTGCCTCTATACGGCAGAAGAGGTGACGAACAACTTGTATTCCCCTAAAATGACAAAGGAGAAAGTTGTTTTCTGAGGGATTTTACTTTTCGCAAAGTATGGGAAGCGCAAATTTGGCTAAAAGAGGACATCGATCTCATTATTCGTACTTGATGAGCACTTAACCAAGCGACTGCTAACGCTACACTTTTCAGAATCCTATATATTTTAGGAGCTGAGGCCCGTGGCCTAATTAGTGGCCGGTAGCAGCTGAAAGTCTTGGAGGTTAGCGGATATCCCTGCCATGAACTTCCCACCTAATTCAGCACCGTGTCTGTGTGGAATACAGACCTTGTTCCACCCCCACATGTGTGGAGGAATCGCCTCATTCATTTCACGTTCCCAAGGTACACAGGGTCGAAGCCATTGGTGATGATCATTGCCTATACTATGCCATGTTGGGCACAGGATAAACGAATTTATAGGAGTATGCTGCCATGTTGGGCACAGGATAAACGAATTGATAGTAATATTGGAATACCTGATAACCAGGGATTTGTGGTGTTATTCTCTCTCTCTCTCTCTCTCTCTCTCTCTCTCTCTCTCTCTCTCTCTCTCTCTCTCTCTCTCTCTATATATATATATATATATATATATATATATATATATATATATATATATATATATATATGATAAGCATCTATGTAAAAGAAATAGTTTTTTTTGGAAAAATATGCTTTGGTCATAACTTCAACAGACTTTAACAGACCGAACTCGTGAAAATCTATTATAACTAGGTTTAAAACAAGAAAAATATCATGTTCATATGATATCCATTTAATACTCTTTGTTGTAAGAGAGATCATTGAAATTCATGAATGACGCATAAGCAATATATCATTGTAGAACATCTCTTGGATAAGCAATATAGCATTGTCGAATATCTCTTGTCTGAGACGCTCTACAGGAACGGTAGCCACTATAAGTGACACTTTTCGCCCACTTCGTTTCATTCGCCAATAATACTACTCCCTTTATCGATCGCGGGATTTAGATGACACGTGTAAAGGTTACTTCACAGAGTTGATGCAATAAATAGAAATGTCCATATTCAACCACCCTACGGCGATTGCTTTACACGTGAAATCGACCCGAGACCCATTCACAAGTCAGAACAAGACGATGCTCGTTCTATCACCACTAAATCGGTTATAACACAAACGTCTATCAAAACCGCGATTGTTGTAACCTTCTCTCATTTTTTCTGAGAGTCTATTGAATCATATTGTACGCATCGAACAGGCAATTCACGTTCTTGGATGCGGAAAACTCCCACTTATTTGGTGGTCAGCATGGAAACTGCGTGATAATGAATTTGATAGGCTTACGTAGTTATTGCGTGGCTTGTGTTGGTTGTTTGTGTCGGGTCATTACGCGGCTAAAGGTTAACGTGACCTTGTGTTGGGACGAAAGGCTTTCACGCGCGCGAGATCTTGGTTCACCCTCATGCTGCTGGTGGCTAATTTGGCCAATACAAAATGATGCAGAAAGCTGAGAAATGACTGAAACCATGACGTATGGGTACTCATATGAGAGTACTCAGCAAGAGCTATGCAATAAATACAAACATGACAGGGTTCGGATGCTTATCAAAAATTGTTGCGTCATTGTGTTTGGGCAAAAGTATAGTCTCAGCATTGGAATGGTTAAAATCCTCACTGAATCACGTTCTGCGGTCGGTTGATCTCTGTCAGATGTCTATCTGTGATATCGTACGTAGAACCTGAACTATCCATTATCATGATTGTTACGAGAGGATGCGTATTTCCTGCTCTGGTATGTTGTCTCTTTCACAACAACAATCCAATGGGAATCGTTCTTGTGAACACTTTCAATACAGTCTTTTATGCCTCTCGGCTTCGTGGCTAGCTAAGAAAATTAACATTTTTCTTCTGTATGCCAGGTACTGTATAACTGGTTAATTTGGCGTGATTTTAAATTTGTCGTTTTTTGGCGAATGCCCATCAACGCCAAATTAAAGATCGCATAAAAATATGTCTACATAAAGATGGCGTTGTTCTGACTGCTCCAGACGCCAAAATAAATACAGGGAAAATACTTTTTGAAAAATACGCCAACTTAAGTACACGCCAAATTAACCAGTTATACAGTATATTCAAACGCTCCATCCAGCTTTAATGATACAATAATCGGTTTACTACATTAAAGCACTATAGTTTGTGTGACTAAATGATGCATAGAATGTTTGGAAATAAAGAATGCAATGAACGACATTTACAATTCAATAGATTTATTTCCATCTTAAGCAAACATATCCAAGTACTAGAAAGCAAATTGATTACAACTATTACCAACCAATCAAAAGCAGGTGTCTTGCCAAGAGTTAGTCCAGGTCAGGTGCTCCCTGAGTAGATGTTATTGAAAGAAACGTTTTGCTTATGTATGTATGTGTCTTTCTGGACTGTAAACATAGCTAGAGAATAGTTCATACATACATATTTTTGTGAACGAATATTCATAACGGACAGATTGTTCGATTATCTAGGAAAACTAAGAATAAAGCAAAATAGAAGTTCCAAAAGATAATAACTTATTACTTTAGAGATAAGTTTGGCACTTAATTTTCTTTAATAATTGTATTGTTCCAATAGCATATAATTAGGTTACATATATTTGGCAATAGCAATATGTACTGGGTAGAATCCACATTTGGTACATAAATTCAAGTATGCATAATATTGATAAGGTACATATTGAAGTACTTATTGCAATACATATAGATGTACATATCAATAACGAGATACATATAGGGAAATGGTTATACCTCTTCTTTCCATTTGCAATATCTTAAATTCTTCAGGGCATCATATTCTTTATGTGCTTAATTAAAATGAGCGTGCTCAGGAACTTCGTGACTGGAAAGTGCGTGTTTCTATATTTGTTGGTGGTGGGTCAGCTTTAAGGAGCTGTGCAGGACTTGTGTTCACAACCACCAGTATATCATCCATATAATAAACTCACTTTTCATCCATAGAAATTCAAAATGATTGATCATAATCCACCATTACTTTTTACGGTATGTGATTCAATTTCCTGCTCTGACTGTTCTTACCATGAATTAGCGATTTATGGCATCTTGGATTGGGTAAAATGTCAGTAACATCACCTGACGACTTAACGACATTATTACAGCATGGGCCGTTCAGTGTATCTCTTGCCCATTTGCTCATGCAGAAATTGAATTTCTTGTCTAATGGTACTATAGAAAACGAATCATTACAACTGGGCAATCGTGTTAAACCAAAGAGAAACTCACCCTCTAGCTGTTTATGCTACATATGACATTGGTCGGGATGTGTCCGCGTACAGAGCGATTCACACTATCTCTCTGATCCCTTTATATATGCACCTCTCTCCACCACACACATAGATAGATGAATATATATATATATATATATATATATATATATATATATATATATATATATATATATATATATATATATATATATATATATATATATATATATATATATATATATATATATATATATATATGTATATATATATGTGTATATGCATATATATATATATATGTATATATATATATATATATATATATATATATATATATATATATATATATATATATATATATATATATATATATATATATATATATATATATATATACCGTGTTTTTCGGGGATACGGGACCTGCATTATGCTGCGTCTGTACCCTCTAGAGGGCATGCCACATGTCCTGTTCAATTCCCTGAGGACAGGCTTTCTATTATTCATACCCATTCGCTAAACCGACTTATGGAATAATCTGGACACGTGCTCTGCTATATTAGGGCTAAGTCACTGCTAGCCGGTAATAAATGGTGGAGGAAAGTGGTGGAGTACCAGGCGAGATCCATCGCCTAACACTACGTCACTGACAACATTTTTACATGTATTGAATGATTAAAATGAATTCAAATATTGTATTAGTAGGTTTATTAAAATGCTGTGGTTTTCGCCGCGTACTCAAATATCCTCCACCACTTACAACAGACTAGTCACGATTTAACCGAAATACGGCAGAAAAAGTGACGAAAATAGAAATTCCACATTGATATTCAACCAGGATAGTCCAGTTTCGTACACTTATAATTTCGCAAAGAATGGCTTGTTTGTGATGATAGGAACAGTTGCAAATCCGAAATCTAAAGATTTATTTCCACTTATCTGCAGCATTGCATATGTGCGTTGTTTGCCCATCGAGTCGGTGTGCTTTGTCTTTTCGTTGTGCGGGACACGAATAGTGATAAGGCCTTGCAGTTCTGGAATAACATTGTGTCGTGTGTGTATGCGTATGTGCGTGTGATATTTTAGACTTTTCCGTGTTTTTAACAGCTTGACTCATACCGCCACGAGACGGTTTTTCGTGATCGACATGATTGTGTGCATGCTTTTCTATATGTACGTACAGTCTTAATAATATGTTTCTGGTGGAAAGACACATGCAATAGCCGTTCACAGCATTGTATGTTCATATAGCAACCGAGCCAGCCTTCTTCCCAAGAACCCAAAGATACTCAAATTCACACACCAAGCTCAGAGGTCGTATGTGTTAACGGCATACCACTATGGATTACCTCAACATGAGCTTCATACATGATACATGTATATGACAGGCCAGGAAAGTGCTTCTCGATTTTAGCTTTTAACTGTAGAATAGTAGAACAACTCCTAAAAGTGGATAAGAACACTTTTGAAATTAACTATATATTTGTAGTTTTCGTAACACATGTAAAGGTCAAAAAGCTTCATTCGGCATCGGTTGCGTATTACTTGCGCCATTTCAAATGATAATGATAATCATAATGATAATATCAATAATAATAATGATAATAATAATGATAATAATAATAATAATAATAATAATAATAATAATGATATAACACAGGACATCTGCCATCTCGTATTCTCAAAGTTTCCTAGAACAGTGAAAAATAAAACCATATATATTATTCTCGTTTTTTTCATTCCCATGCAATAGACAGATGGAAATATTAAGCACCAATTTTGTCTATTAGTATATCATGCATATTTACTGTTATTTCCAGGATATTAGGGTAAGAATTTACACAACGACTTTTGGCGCATTTGCTGTCATATTAAGGCTAAATCGTGAATAGTCAGTTACTGATGCTTGAGGAAACCAGATTATCCCGCATAACTACCGCTTAATCCCATGCGCATAACCCCAAAGCCGATTATAATCCAACCAGTGGTAAGACATAGCTAGCAGTCTGTTGCAGTGGTCTAGACCACTCGGGTATTGGGGCAGTCCGCTCGAACAAAAGAACAATTGTATCTAACACAAAACACGGTTTGAAATGTTTGCCGAGCAGATTGAATTAATGTTGGCTGCTTTGTCAGAATACTGCACTATTGCATGCAATGGAATGGGTCAATAACCCCTAATAATACCTGTCCCATGCTTCATTAGAGCGAACTATGATGTCAATTTATCCAAGAATGCCGTCTGACCAGGATTCGCTCCTGCATGCAAGTCAGGCGATATTGCAGGTGCATCTAGACAGGATCAAGTCGAAGAGCAATAACATGTAATTCAAGACTTTATTGCTTAATGCTTCTTGCTAGAAACCCTAATAAGCGCAATTGTGTTCGAATACCATACTGATTAACTGGACATGGATTTATTCCGTTGGCTTAAAAGCCTGTTGTATACCTCGCGGTTGGTATTTCTATAGCATTATACCAATGCAATTGGGACGGTGTTTGCATCAGGGTATTTCTATTATCCTGCTGGTAATGCATTTAAATTCACAATAGACGAGTTTGCAATGATTCGGTACCTTATGAGACGAATAAAGATCCCTGGTAGAATTATATGAAAGTAAGTCTTAAACTGCTGCAGCAACAGTTACATGTACATCTTGTTGTAACTATATTACTGCTGCTGCTGCTCCTGCTGCTACTTCTACTACTACTACTACTACTACTACTACTAGTGCTGCTGCTGCTACCACTACTAGTACTATTACTACTACTACTCCTACTACTACTACTACTGCTGCTGTTGTTACTACTACTACTACTACTACTACTACTACTACTACTACTACTACTACTACTACAACTGCTGCTTCTACTAATGCTTCTAGTTTCAACGACTTCTTATATCGACAGTGCTAGGATATGCTGTAGTAGCAGCAGTAATAGTAGTGTAGTGGTACGTTCATTTTCTTTGTCGTCATTATCATGTCCACCATCATCTGTACTATTGTCTGCTAAGCCATACCTACATAGCAAGAGGAAGCCACCCTTGATTTCTAGCATACTACACAGCAGACAGAGAGAAGGACATGTTACAATGGTGGTAGACTAGGTTCCTAGTCCCTACAAATTGGCAACCCCTTCGGTGCTGACCAAACAGTGTGGTGTAGTACCAAATATTGTAGATATATGGCGCTAGCTGATCCTCCTATCTCACAGTCAATATAACTGCTTTATGGAAAAAACTAATGTCTTATAACATATCTGGTAAGATATTCCAGGCAATAACAAACTTATACAAAGCAACAAAGTCATGTGTAACCCACAAGGGTAAAACGTCAAGTTTCTTCTACTCAAATGTAGGAGTAAGACAAGGTGAAAGCCTTTCTCCCCTGTTGTTTGCTATTTATTTAAATGACATGGAAGATTTTATCAGACAACACAATGGAGGTACTTCTTTAAAATTAATTGAGAAACTTGACATAGATAGCAGAAATGGAGATTTTGATACCTTCTTAAAACTCTTTGTACTTATGTATGCGGATGATGCAATATTGTTGGCTGATAATGAAATAGACATGCAGAAACTTCTTGATTCACTCTATGCTTTCTGTGAACATAACAAATTAGAAGTAAACACTGACAAAACAAAAGTCATGGTATTTACTCGGTCAAAGGTTAGATTAAAGAATGTGCCCACATTTAAAATGGGGGATACAAATTTAGAGAGAGTGGAAGAATATAACTACCTCGGAATGTTATTTACTTGGAATGGGAAATTCACTAAAGCAAAAACAAAATTAGCAGTTAAAGCCACTAGGGCCATGTATTCTGTGATACAAAATGGCCGTAGACTCAACCTACCAGTAAGCATTTTGTTAAAACTATTTGACTCATGTGTAGCACCCATTCTCTTATATGGAGCTGAAACTTGGGGATTTGATAATATGGATGTTTTAGAAAATGTACACACCAGATTCAGTAAAATAATAACAAAAAAGAGTAAATATTGTCATAATTCTTTTATTTATGGTGTACTTGGGAGATTTCCTCTGCAAATCACAGCCACAATTAGAGTACTTAATTACTGGAACAAAGTGATCAATGGCAAGAAGGATATAATTTGCTTTCTTATATATAACATGGTGAAACATCTCAACTGTATAGGGAAATATACTTCTCCATGGTTAGGGTATGTAAAAGGTACCCTAGAGAACTGTGGACTGAACAGTGTTTGGATGTCTCATGTTCAAAGTGGCTCAGGGGTGTCCAGTGAGTGTGTTAAAAGAATATTGCAAGATCAGTTTCTGCAGAAATGGTTTGGCAGAATTTCAGAGGAGGAAACCTTCTCAACATACACAATTTATAAAGACATTCATGAATTCGAAGAATACATAGATATATTGCCAGAGTACCTTAAATACTCGCTACTTGATTTTAGAACTGGTTCTCAAAAATTGTCAGTTAATCGTAGGTCAAATTTGTCAATACCAAGGCAAGAGCGCATCTGCACTAAGTGCAGTAAGAGAATTTTAGGTGATGAATTTCACTTCCTATTTGAATGCAATGGTATTGAAAAACTTAGAATATCAAGCATACCAAAATACTACAGAACTAGATGCAGCACTTTGAAAATGAGTCAATTATTAAATACAAATGATAGAAAATTGTTAATTAAGGTAGCCAAGTTTGTTTATTTTGGCATGAAGGAATACACATCTCTTCCAGATGTTGTGAGTGAAGAAATTGATAATGTTGATTTAAACTGTCTATATGACTAATTATGACAGTAATCAGATAAATCATTGTATAATGTTGATACACATAAGTTTTATGGGCGTATATTGTATATATGTATATATGTATATTTTTACAATTATGACTACAATGTAGATGTATATATATGTTGATTATTCTAATGAAATTATTGTATTTCCTCTATGTACCGCAAAAGGCGGTTAGAGACTAATAAAGTTCGTATCTCAAGAGATTTTCTTTCAAACTGAATCCTGGAGAGATAAATGTAAAAGAAATTGAACACTATGGCTACCTAGAATATTTGGTGCTTGGTAACAGAAAATACACAACAGACATATGACAGCCTAGAAATTTAAGCTGCAGTTATGGTAAACACGTCCATCAAGGGAGTGTATGGAGATGCTATTTCTCTGTCTGTGTGTCTGTGGCTCTGTCGCAGTGACGGGACCTAGGAGCACGTGATCAGTGAGCCGTGAGACTGGGGATGGCACCAGTCCAGCCCCTCACTTCGCCGCAACACTGGCCGCGTGTCTGTAACTCTCCCCCCGGGAGTCGGGGTGGAGAAGATCGATAGGAGAAGTGAGCTATCTACAGAGGGGGCATTGATTTATGACCCAGTCTTCCACACCGCCCACCCATCAATCTGTCTGTGCTATTGCAAGGGGGTGGGTTTCGGTGTTGACCTCCTTTGCTCTCTCTCTCTCTCTCTCTCTCTCTCTCTCTCTCTCTCTCTCTCATACACGTATATATATATATATATATATATATATATATATATATATATATATATATATATATATATATATATATATATATATATATATATATATATATACATATATATATATATATATATATATATATATATATATATATATATATATATATATATATATATATCTTTATATATATATATATATATATATATATATATATATATATATATATATATATATATATATATATATATATATATATATATAAATATATATATATATATATATATATATGTATACAGAAACAAAGACTTGTATGCCTGCCTGTATGTACGTACGTATGTATGTATGTATGAGTATGTATGTTTGTAAACATTTAATGAACATGCTGTAATATAAAATGCAATTGTGATGATGTTAGCGCGGCTGTATAAGACCTTGTAATAACAAGCTGATTATTGTTATTGTTACTAATGTAACCATTACTTCTAGGCAAGCCTCACATATCTCGGAAATCGGAGCAATGGGTGTCTACTTTTCCTATATCTTACGTCACCACACACGTTTTAATGAATGAGTTGTTTACGCAAAATGAATTCAACTGTTTTTTCTCTGCTTAACAATGCTGGTTTCGTGTTAGTACGCTTTTACTGTTTTTTAATGCAATCTAAAATCATTATCATATAAGTGAATTAGGCATTTCATCATGTATTGGCAGTATCTATTTCTATGATCATGCTAAAATCCATCGTTCAGAGAAAAAAATGTTTTTAATCTTCTCTAAATTATACACAGCTTATCGGTTACATCAACAACGATAGTCGCGTTTTATAAAGTAATTTGCAGCTGACAGCTCTCTGTCTCTCAACACTTCCCAGTTCGAATCCGGCTCCAGGCATGCGAGAAAGATGCATGAGCGATGTCTTGAATTGCGAAGGTTATTTTTCCTGATTTCCTACACTATCAACAACAGTCACGATTTCGCCTCAATGTTGCAGAAACTGAGATGATAAATGGGAAATCTGTCATTGTCTGTTTCACAATTAAGGCTTTTACAAGCAACCATGGATTACACTGCAAGCATAATATATCAAATTCTTAGTTGAATAACCGCCTATGTATAAAACCTGATACTTAACGCATTTTGAGCTAGTATATGTTTTTTTTTATTACAACCATGAGTTTGTCGTATAATTCATACATCTTCTTTATCACATGTTTGATGTTTATTAGGAAATTTTGTATAAAATATGCTTTTGTATGACTACATGATACAGCCAATAAACATACCACAGAATACCTGCCCCCGGGAGGCTGCTGGCAGTAAACATGCAATGGGAGGATCTACCTGATATCATGATTACTGTAAGGGATATGAAGTGGACGTCTTATTGAGGTGATGGGTACCATTGCAAGCCAGTTAAAAGCCCTGTCCCAAAACACACCTCAAAGCAGCATACTCCTATAACTAGGTGTATCTCCAGGTTCCTGAGTGTTATCAGGTAGAGAATATCATCGCCACCTGTCATTATTCAATCCATATTCTGTTTTATTTCAAAATTTACAACTTTTTTTTCAAATGACATATTCTCATTAACTAAAATTTTCAACGTTATGGTCTGTAAAGATCTTCAGCAGTAAAAAATCAAAAAAATACTTTTTATTGGGCATAGTCAATGATATCCCTAAAGTAACTCTGAACCTGCAGTAACCATCACCTGCGTAATTAATGAGAATATGTCATTTGAAAAAGAGTTGTAAATTTTGAAATAAAACAGAATATGGATTGAATAATGACAGGTGGCGATGATATTCTCTACCTGATAACACTCAGGAACCTGGAGATACATCTAGTTATAGGATTATGCTGCTTTGAGGTGTGTTTTGGGACAGGGCTTTTCACTGGCTTGCAATGGTACCCATCACCTTAAGACCATGTATCTTGTAACGTTGGGTGCTACGTGTTACGGGGTAACTAGTGCTCTTTACGCGAGATTTGTAATTGCCGAGGACTGCAGGGGATGTCTGTCGTGATATAGGCCTAACTTATCCTCAACCAGCCTTGTCAGAAAGTTACCAGTGACTTTGTGTTAGGCATTGTTTTAGCGTTTTTTTTCCACAACGGTGCGACTGACTAGCTGGTCACGACGTAATTGCACTGTGACAGAAAAAAATGATGATATGATCGAAATTCCATGTTATAGCACGGACATTTCATAAGGCCTCCCTATCAAAATTATACTATATATAGGGCTTTATATCAAACTAGTAAGTAGACAATATATTCAACCAATCTGCACAACAGCACCTGTATCAGTGACTTGAATTTGTTCCTTTTTTGAAATTATTGCGATGATAAAAAGATAACAGGGGCATTCCACAGATCTTTCCCTTCAAGAAGATACATATAATAGCACTTCATATATTGAACACGTTCATAGGTGGAAATATTCGAACATCTCACAGCACGCCGATGAATGACGATCTTTTAACGATTAGTGGAAGTCCACGAGTGGAACTTGCATCGTGGGCTTGAACATGGGAGTTAGCGCATGCCTTTTAGCTCACCTGTCAAAATCTACCTCAGGATGTACTTACTTTGAATGGACAATGGGAAGTATGAATGTCTCTGATTTTCATTGCTTAATGCCAATACTACCTCAACGGTTGGTTTGGGTCAATCTGAAAACCGATTCAAATGGGATACAGTACAGACATTTAATACCTGCACCAGTCTACAGAACGTCGGCCAATGACTGGTTGTACAATCATCCATGAATAACATGTCAAAAAAGCCAACCACATGGATGACCTACGTAGCTTGCGAGCCAAAGCCACGTTCAGTTGTGAGGGCATCCGGGCCATGCATCCATGCACAAGAAACTGGGCGGCAATCGGGCGCGTGGTCATGTATAACGCTCCGGCTGCCCATGCATTTAGTGCAGGAATTAAATGCCAGCACTGTACTTTGTTCTGCTATGGACATGTGAACCCCTTCATCCCCAGAGGCCAAAAAGGCCATTAAGTTAATATCTCCCTAACTAAAGAATATTTTAGAAAAGTCAAATAGGAAATGTAAGAAACTTAAAAAAAATCTTAGTTTATGAATTATCGAGAAATTTATTGAAAGAACGATTCTTTATTTTGTGATTTTTTTTGGAATTCCATACTCTTTATACGTCATTTGGTTATCATCTACCGTGATTGGATCACATGTTCAAAAATGATTTACTTTGCCTATACCACGATGTAAAATCCATTTTTGCGTAGGTAGTGATATGATATTTTTATATTTGCATTAAGTAGTAGATAAATGTTCATTTGTCATAATTTTGGGGTACATGTTAGAGGTGGTTCTTCGCCTGAATTCAAAGCCGAAACTGAAATGACTGGAGAAGATTTGCAGGGAACGACAGACTTCTCATAAAAATGTGTTTTTAATGTAAAGGGGAAACAGTTACCATTACACGATGGCCTACTCTGACATTTTCATGCGTTTTCTTGTTTACGTATGTATTACGTGACAGTGGAGCACGTGAGCTGTAAATGAAAGGGATTTGGACACATTTTATCAGCATTCACTAATGGCATTGCTTCTACATGAACGTTCTAGGCATCACTGTGACCGAAAGGAAAACACGTGTTTCAACTATTTTTTAAGTTCTTTTCTTTCTTTTCTACGGGAATCAGATCCATCTGTCGCATGATACATACAACTATCGGTTACAGTTTGCCAATTGCGGAATAGTACGACAGTGGGACTCCTGTGTGAGTTTGGGGCATTACATGCATATACCAACTCCATAAACTACCTAAAGATTCATGCAGCTAATGACGATGAGTGCACTTATTTGAGGCTGGTCTCTTCTAACACTGATACTGTTCGTCCAAATCAAACCTTAATTCATTTGCTCTTTTTCTATTTCGTTTTCATTTGGTAAGAAACCATCAATTGGGGCGTCCCCATTGTCAAATGGTCTAGAGCTTTACATGCCGACTGTGTGTCGGCAACGGACAGATATGTATATATAAATATGTGTATACATACATATATACATGTATGTATGTATGTACGAATGTACTTATGTATCTATATATATATATATATATATATATATATATATATATATATATATATATATATATATATATATATTTATATATATACATATATATGTATATATATATATATATATATATATATACGAACGTCCCCCACTCACCGAGCTGGGGTGTAACACCAACCGAGACAACCGCAGCACTATCCTGGGGGGATATCGGAACCAACTAAGTGCGATCGAAATCAACAGCCCGTATAGCCCGGCGCTAGGCTCATACCGTCAGGACCGACCACCAATCGCACCGGGAAATTTCCACTGCAACTTCCCACGCCGCACGCCAGAAGAAATCCTAGAATCCAAAATCGACGAGGTGGGACACCAGGTTGAAAACCTCAGGAGAGATCTATGGGAGCTGAAGGACCAAAAAAACAGGGATCGCAACAACCCATTCAACCGGCCAGACTACAGAAGTGCGATGAGTTGGTGAGTACCCCATTCGTTATTTAGGTATGGGCACCGGATCCGTACATAGACTCAGAGTAACTTTATAAACTACACCGTTTTTTTTTCTTCAGAAGAACATCTAGAGGAAATAATAAGACCTAAAGACCTCTATACTTTGTTGGGGTAATACCAAAATTGAGATCTTGCTATAGAGTACTACGAAGGTCGGATTCTGTGCCTATGCCCATACAGGGGATGGGATACCCAACAACCCACAGTGTGCTCGCCGGACTTATAATATAAGCGAACTATATATTTTTCAAGGCACATTTAAAAGAGTATTGATAGCGCCTAGGCACTTATTGCGTGCCACTTATCTCCCCTCATACATTTAATATATACTTACCTTGTGAAACAAGCGAATTCCACTGTACAGATATCATACTCGCTGTGCGATTATTGTCACTAACTACTGTTAATACTTTTCAGCTTTGTAATACTAACCAGTTATTTTGTGAAAATACTACTGTACTTAAAGCACTCAGGTAACAGACATAGCATATCAGCAAAAGACCTACCGGCCGTATATTACGAGGGATCGCTTCCCCTATTTTTTCTAAACAACGCCACTCACCTTTTTCTTCCTGTTTCTTCCAAACATAAACCTAGCCGGATTAAATATCCGTCATTTCAAAAAAACAAAAAAGAAACTCACGTACCGGCTAGGGGGCGCCACCAGGTCGCAAAACTCATAAGATATACTTACCTTGTGCTATAAGTGATCACCACTGTCATCTCGTGTATATAATTATATACCTACCGTTTGATACAAGCGATACAAGCGAATACCATATTATACATACTTTGAGTGTGAATATTGTTACTAACTTAAGTTGATATTTTCTAATTTGCAATACTAACTAAATTATTGTGGAAATACGATTGTACTTAAAGCACCCAGGTAACAGATATAGCATATCAGCGAAAGACTGAACGGCCGATTACTATCAGTTTCTTTTACCACCTCACTCTTTTTCTTCTCTATATATAAATTTTGCCAAAGTAAACATCCGCCTTTATTAAAAAAAAAACGACACTCCCCTACTGGCTAGGGGGCGCCACCAGGTCACATAACTCATAAGACATATTTTACCAGGTGCTACAAGAGATTACTACTGTTTCATTTGTTTATGTCCTGTTTTCGGTAAAAATTGGTATTTCTGTATTGCGATTTCACGATACATGTACTACACTTAAGCGAAAGCAAAGGGGGGAAAAACCTAGAACCCAGTGCCTTTCCCTAAGATACCTATAACAGTACCGCTATCTGCATGAATACCAACCCCAACTCACATAAGTCTGAGAGTCTACAGTTGTATAAGTGAACCCATGACCGAGTAGCATAACCATTAGAACAGTACAAACAGAAAGAGCGCAATAAACGGTCTAATTTGAAAAACACACCTTCTGTCTTTACTAACACTACCCCTATCTATTATACCTCTACAAGTATTTGACAAATTATCAAGATGAATAGAAAGAAACAAGGAAAGGAGACCCATACTACCCCCTACCCAATTAGAAGTAGGCCCACCGAAAAAGATAACAACAGTGACATTAGTGATCATGATGAGGAAGAAATATCCGATGATTCTATAGATGATAGCCGCTTAGATAGCCTAGACCCAGGCCAACTTATGGTCATAGAAATAATGAAAGACATGATAGGCAAACTAGAGATCAATATCACCACGAAATTAGATAGAACAGTGAGCGAGATAAAAGTAGATGTCAGCCAAATTAAATCACATATGGAAAAATACAACGAGAAAATGGAAGAGGTTCAAGGTAGAATAAGCAATACAGAGGACAAAGTAGAAAAGATGAGTGAAGTCATAGAGGAAATCTATGACTTCAAGGCAGAATGGGAAAAAACCCTCACAGAGATAGACAAGGATGCATGTAGACTGAGGAAAAACAATATCATCTTTAAAGGACTGAAAAGTTGGTCAAAAGACACCTCAGTAGCACTCAAGAATTTTGAGAAAGTGCGCATAGAGGAACTAAAACTCAGTTGAGAATGGGTCGAGAAAGTAGACATAAACGAAGTCTACCACTTCCCCCCAAAGGGGAAGGAAGGACCATGGCCCCTTTTTGTGGGACTAGCGAAATCTAGGCACAGAGAGGACATATACAAACACGCCTCAAACCTAAAAGATTCAGGCATTATCATGTGCAACGATCTGGCACCATGCCTACTTAAGATTCGAAAAAAACTGGTAGACAAATCGACTGAGCTTAAAAAGGAGCCTTTCAACTACCAGACAAAAATGAGAAATACAGCCTTTAATGTGTGGCTGGAAATCAAAAAACCCAATGAGACAAAATGGGAAACATGGAAAGGGAAAACCTAGACAAGGAAACTAGAGGAGCGCAAGCCTGTAAATAGAATCATATGAGGAAGGAAAATATTTTAGGAGTATGTTTACTCCTACGTAACTCTGTTTTTAATTGTTCATTAGTTTCAAATGTTATTTTACTAATTGTGTTATATGTTTATAGTTCTCATACGTTAACGGCAGAATATTGTTCCAGAATAAGACAAAATATTAATGACAAAGGAAAATCTACCTATCACGACACTCAATGGCCACTAGCTTGAAGATATTATCCCTAAACTGTAGGGGCCTGGCAAATGTAAAGAAACGCCAAGACATCTTCTCAAGAATAAAGGAGAAAAATATAGACATCTGTCTGCTCCAGGACGTCCACTGGAATGCAATGACATTAAATATTGCCAGAGAGGAATGGGGGTATAAACTCATAGGCTCACCCTTTAACACCCTCTCCAGGGGCACTGCCATTCTGCTAAATAATTCTTTTGAATTCACCATAGGAGACACTATCGTAGATGAAGCAGGAAACTTTACGCTGCTCGAATTAAAATTACACACAGGACTAGACTTAGTAATAGGTTCCATATATGCTCCTAATCAGGACAACCCTAATTTCATAAAGTTAGTAGCTAGTAAAATAGAACTCTTTGAAAATCCAAACATACTCCTCGGAGGAGATTGGAATTCAACACGAAACTTTAACCTTGATAACCTGAACTATGTTGCACAAAATAATTTAAATATGACTAAAGAAATTACGGAAATGTGTAACAGGTTTTCACTAAAAGACATGTGGAGAATAAATAACATGGACAAAACAAAATTTACATGGTCACAAGGTGTAACAAACAAACAGTCAAGATTGGACTATTTCTTGTGTAATGATGAACTTCTCTCAATTACAACTAAAACGGGAATACTACCTAAATATCGTTCTGATCATGCTCCAATCACATGTACATTAACCATATCTAACGAGGAAAGGGGACCCGGAATCTGGAGGATGAACAATAGCCTCCTACAAGAAGAAGAATTTGTAAAACTAATTAAAAAAGAAATTAATATCTTTAAATCTATATATGCAGCCACCCCCTACCACCCCAACTATGTAGAAGCATCAACAAACAACATACAATTTATGATAGACCCTAAACTGTTTTGGGAAACACTCCTGGTATCCCTTAGAGGAAGTATAATTAGATATAGTAAGAGAAAGAAGAGGAAAGAGCAATTAGAAATGACAGAATTGACAGAGAAAATAGAGAAATTAGATGCAAAAGTCAGTGAAGGAATCGGTAGTGCAGAGGAAATCATAGACCTAAATAGGCTCAACATAGAATTACAGGAAAAAAGAAAAATACAACTAAATGGAGCCTACGTCAGGTCCAGAGCTGACTGGCTCGAGCATGGGGAGAAACCTAGTCGTTTCTTCCTTAACCTCGAAAACAGAAATAGAATAAACAAGAGTATAGCAGAAATTAAAACTGGAGAAGATACCTCTATAACAAACCAGCAGGAAATACTAATAATGGTAAAAAAATTCTATGAAGATTTATATGCAGAAAGGAAGCAAGCTATTAACAATGATATTAATAACCTTAACCCAACCCAACTAACAGAACCTGAACGAGAACTCCTAGAACAGGATTTAACCAAGAAAGAAATAGAAAAAGCCCTCTCACAACTAAAAAATAACAAGTCACCAGGCACCGACGGGTACAGTGCAGAATTTTATAAAACTTTTTGGCCCCAAATCGGTTACTACTTTTTTGACTGTATCAAACAATGCTATCTAGAAGGTAATTTAACCGAATCACAGACAGAGGGCCTTATAACCTGTCTCCCAAAAGGGGGAAAGGCAAGGAACTTACTTAAAAATTGGCGCCCGATTTCACTTCTGAATACGGCATACAAACTAATCTCTATGTGTATAACTAACAGAATGAGACCTGTTTTAGACCGTATAATTAGTAGCGAACAAAAAGGTTTCCTCCAAGGTAGAAGCATATCCGATTACACCAGAATTATGTTCGATATTATTCACGAATGCGAGTCCCAAGGCATCAATGGGTTAATCCTATTGGTGGACTTTGAAAAAGCATTTGATAGTTTATCCTGGAAATTTATCAATGACACTCTCAAAAAATTTAATTTTGGTGAAAAATTCATAAAATGGATTGATATGTTTCAAAATAGAGCAAAATCGAGGATAATCCTCAACGGACACTTATCGGATAGCTTCTTCCTTGAAAGGGGGTGTCGCCAAGGCGACCCCATTTCACCGTTTATCTTCATATTATGTACAGAATTTCTTACCCTATTGCTAAAAAATGATCAGAACTTAGAAGGTATCATTCTACAAAACAAGCAACATAAATGTAGCCAGTATGCAGACGACACGTCTGTCTTTTTAAAAGCCAGTGAAGAAAACTTGAAAAGATGTCTTGACAAACTCAACACCTTCTATCAAATGTCAGGCTTAAAAATAAATATCACAAAGACAAAGGTAATAAGAATTGGCCCTATACGGGAGACCGATAGAAGATTCTGCAGGGAGAATGACCTTGAATGGGTCACCGAGTTTGTCGCTCTAGGAATTAAGTATAACGTCCTTGACATGGGAAACATCACTATTAACAATATATCAGAAAAAATTGATTCCATGAAAAAACAAACCCAACTATGGCTATACAGAAATATCACACCTATAGGAAGAGTATGTATCAGTAAAAGTCTCATACTATCACAAATTATTCATATTTTACAAGCATTGCCTACCCCAGAAACAACTTTCTTTAAACAAATAGAAAAGTTATGTGTGGACTTTATCTGGAAGAATAAGCGCCACGAAATTAACAAAAAACTACTTTGTAAAAGTATCAAAAAAGGAGGTATGGCAATGATAGATCTATACGAATTTGATATGAGCTTAAAAATTACCTGGGTAAGGAAAATTGAACAAGGAAACCCAGATTGGATAGACTTTGCCAAAAAATTCAAAATTGACAGGCTGATCTTAACTGACGAAATATATCACAAAAAATTAGCAAGTCTCACTAGCAATCCTTTTTGGAAAAGCGTGATAATAGCATATAGCAAATGGTATGTAAAATTCAATAAAACTGCAGACATAAGTACAAACCTGATACACATTTGGGGAAATCCCAGAATCAATATCCCTTTTAATTTGGACCTATATCTCAATAAAATAATATACCTACAAGATCTTTTTACAGAAAATGGTATAATGAAAACCAAAGAACAACTAGAAGAAATAACAGGTACAAGATTAATGATGACAACCTACTTTTCCTTGAGGAAGGCCATACCAAAACATTGGACTGATGAATTGAAAAATACTACAAAAACCTACGAAGTAAATCTACCAAAGCATGTTAAATGGCTCCTCAAGGACAAAAAAGGTACATCAAATATAAGGAAGGTTTTTAATGAAGAAAATTTAGAGATACCAAAGGGCCAAACTAAATGGGAAATTGAATTGGGAAATGAAGTATTCGACTGGGATTTCCTATACAACCTGCCAAATCTGTGTAAACATAATGCAAGAACAAAGTATTTCCAATTTCAAGTACTACATAGGACTTTAATAACAAATAAAAAATTACATCAATTTAACATCAGAGATGACGAACTCTGCGAACACTGCGGTATGGTAGAAACCATTTCCCATTTATTATATGAATGTGTACAAACACAGGAGATATGGAATAGTCTGAAGATATGGCTAAATGCAATTATGGCTAAACCTGTTACAATTGAAAAAAGTACAATCCTATTAGGAAGTGCGGATAATGAAATAATTATAAACTACATCTTCATAATTGTAAAACATGAGATCTACAAAAGTAAATGGAATCGCACTAAAACAAACCTGATAAAAATAAAGAGGATCTTGAAAAGCCATATGGATTTAGACATATATTTGGGTACTATAAAGAAATGTCTACCAAAAATACTTGGGAAATGGTCCAGTGTATACAACAATCTCAAGAATATATAACTTATCGGAAACCGGTATAGAAATTATCTGTATCTTGAAACATTGCCTTACGACTGTCAAATGTATTATCTTCTATGTCATATTATGGAACAATAAATTATAAAAATATATATATATATATATATATATATATATATATATATATATATATATATATATATATATATATATATATATAACGGGTAGGCATTTAGAAAGGGATTTAGAATTGTTCACGGTCGCCTGATGACAGCTGACGGGTCTG
>OZ012691.1:2249831-2297331 GCA_963942565.1 Maea johnstoni | reverse complement strand
GTGTGTGTGTACGTGTGTGTGTTGTGCGATGTTACTCTTTCAGAAAAAATGAATGGAATATACAATTTGGTAGGAAATGATTTCAATGACTGGACATTTTCTAAAAAATACAAAAGAAAATGAAACGTTGTGGCCTGATATCTGATTGTATAGAAATGCATGAACATGCTTGGGTAGCTATCAGTTTGCATGGCTGGTCATTCGGGAACACACGATACTGCACCCGAAACAGCAATACCTCATACAGGGAGGCTTATCTTAATGAGCACATGCTAGCCCCTGGTTGGATAGGTCACGACAAGCATACTGGAAAACATTTAAGAGGACGAGGGCTGCCCCCATGGTCAACTAGTCTAGCTCACTACTCAATAGCATTTCCTTAACTGTTATTTCGTTGTTTCTCTTAATCCTTTAGTTCTTGTATTCGTTGATGTTTATTATGTTTATTCTGTATTCTGTAACGCAATTTACGGTGATAGGTATACATGCAGTACCATGTCTATGCATTTTCACACACACACTTGAGGCACATCTTCCTGGCTGCTCACGTTTTAGCATAGTATTGCAAAAAAGGGACTTTAATCGAAATTCAAATTGTTGAACGAATTTTATTAGTCGGCTGTATTATAACTGACATTTATCAATCAAATATATTCTAAACTATTCTTTTGTCCGCAAGTTTCCATCAAATGTAAGGATACTTTTAGCCGCTGTGAGCACTAATGGGTTAGCCCTTATGCTGCTGATGGCTAATTCTGCTGATTCAAAATCATGCAAAAAATGACTGAAACCCTGGCACGTGGGCACTCATCTGAACCTGATAGTGCTCAGCGGGAACTATTTAATGAATACCAACATGGCAAGTTTTAGTTGGTTTTCATCTTATTGTATCTGTGCTTTGGACGAAAGTAGCCTCAGCATTCGAAGGGTTAAAGGCAGTAAAACATGCGGGCTATAGTCACACATGCTGGGCAAAATAATGGAGAAGCAAATTCGTGCAATTAACACACCTTTGTATGTTTCCGTGCAATAATTTAGAATGGATTTATTGGTTTGAGCTCGACCTAGCCTGGGAGGGGCAGGAAGCGGGTTACAATGGTCTTCTCCTAATTGCCCCTCTTTCCAGGCAATGGGGCCATGATGTGTTGTTATTCTCTGTGACATTTCTCCGCAGAAATTGCGTGAGTTCTATATCATTCAGCTCGCATATTGCTATTGAGTTTAGCAACAAATAAAGCAATGGTAATTTCCGGCCAGGAGGGAGGTTAGGAGGAGGAAAGATTCTGTGCATCGTAGAAAATGGTAAACCCGAGAAGAAAAAGGACCAAATGGCACACTGTCAATATGGCGCATAAACCTGCAATATAGTTATTTCATGTTCAGAGGTGTTGGTTATTTTGTTATTCCACCTGAATATTTAAATACAGTACACCCGTTAAATTTCTGCAGCAGTCGATCGAATGTCTGCCAGTGTTTAGTTGTACAAACACCCATGTCTAACTGGTCAAAATAATAAGACAAACACAGCAATGACCTACGTAGCTTGCAAATCAAAGTACTTTCAGTTGTGAGCTCATCCATGCACCCACGCCAAGAAAGCTGGATGACAATCGGCCTGCCCACGCATTTACTGCAGGAATTAAATGTCGCTACTGCATGCAGTCATTGTTATATCCCTCGCGGTTTAGGGACGCACGTTAAAACTTATGTCCATCGCCCTCCTAAATTCATATTGGACATATGGCATATGCGCATATGACAAACGAATACAACAGCATATATATGTACTGACCTGCGAATAGTTTTTCCCAATGGGAAACATTTTTTTATGACTTAAAGTTGATGCTTATCACTTATACTATTGTGAAGGTGCATACCATCATGCATATAGAGGAAACAGCCAGTCAAGATGTATAGATGATGAAGGTGACATTGACCAACATTTATTATAAAGTGACATAGAGTGATGCACGTGCGCGTACTTGTAAAACTAGCAGAATTTAATATTTTGCTGAGAGTGATTCGTGTGAAGCAAGCACAAAGGACCCTACACGTAAATCTCCAATAAAGCTCTGTTATTTATTAAAGCTGTCACGTTCTGTGATGTATCTGATACTTCATATGAGAAATATAAGTGATGAATGCTCATGAGGGAAATATATTGTGTTTGTTATTGCTTGCTTCAGGTATCCACTTGAAGATCAATACTTCCCGAAAGAGAATGGGAGGTCTATATTGTATTCTAAGGGGCGCACCGAGGGTATTCGAAGAAAATAAGGATCATACAACTTACCATACATCTAGCCGATTGAGCGCCTAAACAATTGCTAACGTAAATGGCTTTTACTACTGCCAAGGTCTGAATGTAGGCCATCGGGTGGGAGAAAGTTCCTTGCGCAGTTGGGATAGGAAGAAAATGCCCCTACAATGTAGTAACTCAAGTTTCATTCGTCTCTATCAAATGTGAGTCCATGATTTAGCCTTTATATGACAGATAAAAGTGACAATAAACCGAATTCCTTACAATGCTAAGGCTATTTCTGTCCAAAGCACAATGAGGCAAAGATTTATGAAAACCATCTAAGCCCTGCCATGTTTGTATTCATTGGATAGCTCTTCTGGAGTACTCTCAGATGAGTACCCATGTGCCAGGGGTTCAGTCATCTCCAAGTTTTTTTTGCATCATTTTGTATTGGCCAATTTAGCCACGAGCATCATAGGGGTTAAGATGCTTTCAACCGCTTAAGTTACAGCGCAATGAGATAGAAACCCGGAAATGGGATAAGCTTCTCCCTTTTCCCTTATAGGCTTAGTACATATTTTAGTTGCATACGTACCAAAGATAACCCTCCACAATGCCCCAGACTAATAACGAATTGACCAATCAGCTAATAAGGATTCAGCGGAGGCTCGAACTTGCGACCTCACCCTTAGGAACAAGGCATTGAACCACTAGGCTATGGTGTTATCCCTACAATCCATACCAGCCCGGAACATAATTTTCATAAACCTTCATTACGCGAATTAGCACTTAGTCTAGAGGATGTCGTAGACTACATATTTCAGTCCTTAATAACGATGCACTGAAAAGATTCTTTAACTTTTTTATGTAAATCCTTCGGTACGAATTGATGGATAGATATTGTAGAGCTATATTCAAGGATGACAGCTTAATCACGAGATAATGCACAGTATCTTTTGAGTGAGCCTGCGCCCAAATCCTCTGGCAACATGTCTTAGAAGCCAGTGGCGTACTGCTAAGCCTATTACTGATAACACATTCACAGGCTGATAGATGGTAGTTACAGGAAGAGGATTATAATACTGATGCACTAGCATTAATCAAGTTGATACATCAATCTATCCTCGTCCCTTTGGATGATATTCTAATGGTTTTAGCCTCACACGTGTAAGGGCTAGCGCCAAAAGTCAGGTGGTCCACATGTATAGGGCAGTCATTTCTCAGGGTCCTTGGGCAGTTTGGGTTATTCACGCTAGGGAGCAAGTCATTAGCAGCAGAAATAATCTAGATGACGTGACGCCTGTCCTCTCCAAGACTGGATACTAATCACCAATCAGATGAGACTTGGAAAAATATTGCTGAAAAAGGGAAGAAAATACCATTCTATTCCAGAGGGCCTGCCCTGATAGTCATGTGACCTTACACGTTGCCACTTACTGCTAGCTGTTTTTCACCACTGCCCTGCTTCGAACCCTGGCCGGGGCAAGTAAGAAAGCTGCCAGTGATTTCGGGTTAGGCGGTGTTTTTCGCTGGGTACTACGGTTTGTGTCACCACGTACAACTGGCTAGTCACAACTAAGCCGCAATATGGCAGAAACAGTGACGATAACTTAAATTCCTTTCCACGGCTATGTAAAGATAAGCCTCGTTATTGTTCTCTCAAAATCTTGCTAACAGGCATCTTCATATTGTCACATCTCGTAAATGTTATCAGCAGCTTAAAAAACATGCACTTTACAGAACTCTCCATTAAAGCCTTTTAGATGCTGTAATTAACTTCCATCACGATAAAAGCATAGTGATGCATCTTACACAGCATGTCAATCATTAGTGACATCTTTCCATCACTGAAGGGATCGATTGTGTGATCTATTAGCTCGGACCATTAACTGACATCATCATGCTCAGCAGCATTACTCATTATGTACTAGCAACCATAGCATTCATACTGTATACCGTATGAAATTTGCACTTATAAAATAATGCGCTCGCGGGTAGCTGCCTTTAGTGCGGAGTCTAAATCTTGCATATTGGTTTTGAATGACATTCTATCTTGTCAGCGTGCTGTACTATATTAGCATAGGGATAGGATGTCAAAATAAGTGTGCACAGTTTAATAAATCCGGATTCCAAGGGTTGACCAAACTGCCTTAATGTCAGCACGGTAAACAATATTAAGGTAGCTAATTGGCTTAATTTCTTTGGCTCGATATAACCTCTACTCTGCTTTTATATAACAAAGAAGCTCATATAGAGTATGTATTGCCCAAGTGTTGGTGCATTCAAATTCGATAACAGTATTACCCTTCCTTCCGAAATACTCTTAGCTTATAATAAAAATGCCAAAGGTTAAGCTAATCTGTCAGAATTAAGTCCGACACACAGAATGCATGTTTGGTGATACTCAATATCGAGAAACGGGCTAAAGAGCTTTCCTACTTCTGGGCAAATATATGGAATGTTCTGTTCCCTAATAGCTTGTCTCTTACTCTACTCAAGTTATGGGCTAAACAGTCACAGTTGATAAGTATCTGAGGTAGAGGGTTCAGGAGTTAAATATTTAAAACTCTCAAAATAACCCTGTATTTACGAATTGACCCCATAAGCAATTCTAAGTCAGCGCGTATTACAAGAATTATAAAATGCAACTTGCTTAGTTTTGAAGTAAACAATGACTGATTACTGTACTAACGTAGTTATCCCCTGTGAACTTCTAATATTGCAAAATAATGCACGTTTTTTCAACACTTTTATTCTATCAAATAACTGGCAAAAGTTAAAAGTTGGTCAACTGCGCTAAGCAGTCTGTTTTGCAATATTGTTACAAGTTGCATTATTGCCACGAGGAGTCAAGCGCAGTCACAGATTGCTCGCTCACCTCACGATTTTCTAGTCTTCTACTCAGGTTGAGGCGCGTGAGATAAAATGTCCATGGGTGATCAGGGTATGTAGATGGCGTTCGCCGTTTACTCCGGCACCCTTCACTGCGTATCACTTAGCGGCAGAGGAAAGAGCACGCACATCTACAAAATTCTAGGTCACAGTTCATGTAGAATAGTGCATTAGAGACTAATATTCAAGTACATACGTCTGCGTATATACGTCTGTGTTTCCTCCAACACCCTACCCACGTCAATACTCTTGAATTGAATTCAAAACGTTATGGACAAGTTGGTAAATGATTCTGAATGACCAAAATTCCTGGAGAATATCATTTTTATTTCATATTTTTGATTCAATGTAACCATATCCTCTGCTAATTATATCCTCTGATTGCAATTTTACTGCCACAAGCCTTCCCGCAGGGCTTCTTTAGAATAAAACCATCATATGAAGTTCTACAACTTCAGAATGTCACAATTTGATACGCCTTTTTTAACAAGCTGTCAATTAAAAGGAAAGGACCGAAAGCCCCCTAGCTTTGCTGTTGGTATGAAAACTTAATGGCATCATTTTGTCTAATCCTTCTCTTTTGGTGTATTTGCTAGGGGTGTATCAAATGTAAATCGGTGTGTACAAACTTCATTGTAGGGGTAATGTCTGATGTTTTGGCCCACAACGAATCAAACAGAGTCGCTTTGTTGATAGATCAATTTTATTGTAGTAAGGTTACAGTAGTATCATCGTATCTCAGGATCTAGTTTGACTGAAAGCAAAAAATATAAGCCATAAGCCAAAGCAACTTAAGACATGTGGCGTCATCTATACAAACAACTAAGTTTTCAAATGAAGCATGACAAAGTACCCACAGAAGCCCATAGCAAATAAAGTAAAATACACTATAAGAAGAGATGAGGACAAAATAGCTCAGTTGGTTAGGTGTCGGACTAGTAATCAGAGGGTTGCTGGTTCGATTCCCGGCCACTCCGGGCACTTTGGTCGTTCTTGGGCAAAACAGTTTATTCCATATTGCTTCAGTCTACCCAGCTGCAAAATGGGTACCTAGCATAAATAAGGCAGTGCTTAGAGTGTGTGCGCTATATGCTGCCAGTTGCTCTGGAATATCCCTTGGGGGATTGAAATGGTTTCTGTATGTACAGTGCCTGCTAGGGGAGGAAGGTCGTGTGAGCACTTCGGTGGATACAAGACTATAAACCGAATACCTTTACCTTTATAAGATAAATGACAACAGAGGTAGGGGATACATAACCCAAAACAATTAGCGGAGCCTAAGTGAATCATGGATAGAAACCATGTTACCAAAATTAGAAAACAAACTGACAATGACTCGAAGTATCTAAATAGACCTGTTTATCACATATCTAAGAAGAGGAAAACAAGGGCTAAACCCTGAAACCTCTTACCTTACGCTGTGCCTAAAGAGGGCCAAGTAATTAACCCTACAGTTTTCCAGCTAGGGAAAATAAAACTAAGAAAGCAAAAACATGTATGTCTGAGCAAATCCCCTCTCAGGAGTGGAAAATTCCCGCTATTCAGGCCAGCCCCCTTCTGAAACTTCCTGCAAATGGGTCAAGCAATGACCTAAGCTGACCATTAATTAACAAACCATCCAATAGGTGGCTCCAGCTTAACTCCAAAAATGAATAAGTCCTCAAAGAGACAGCAAGACGTCTACACTCATCCTTTTCTGCCCGGTCTTATTTTCTACATATTTGAGTTTTCTGTATACGTTAGAGTATTTGAGAAAGGTATGATTCTTGTTCAGCTAATCTCTTTTTAAGTGGATGGTAATGGTAGACATGGTTTAATCTTTGTAGTGTAGTACGAAGGGAAATATATATTTCAATCGCTCCATTAGTATTCTGGTTTTGTAAATTAGCCACTTGATTGGGATATAATTCATCCTTTTCTGCCCCATCTGGTAAACTGAAATGATGAGTAATATGACAACTCTGACAATTCATCAATTGTAGCTTTCATGAAATATATTTGGTTTCATTTTACTAACAATGGATAGATTGTTGGTCAATCTTTCAATGGTGTCCTTGCTAAAAGTACGAATTCTTAAGATGTTAAAAATTCTCTCATGGATAACTTTGTATGAATGCAATGATATCATGTGAAAATAAGTCATGTCCTTTCATAATGATTTGTTTCCACAATAATCATTAGATGTAAATGCAATCCATCAATATCTCCTTTTACAACATGCATCACCCAAATTTTGCTTTTGTCAAAACGATATTGCTGAGACATGTCGTTGTTATACTCAGATTGCTAATGGTCTATGTTATACATAAGAAAGGAAAAGGGAAGCGATTGAGTTTGAGAGGAAAAGACATAAAACGCCACGAGCAAAACAGCTCATTTGCGACTACATTAGAAGAGAGACTTGCTTCATGAAGTGGTCCCAGTGCAATTAGTGAAGATATTGCAAGCCATAGGAACCTAATGAATAGTCCCGTTAGATACACAGGGAGAGCGGAACCAGACTAGCAGCTTATGATTATTTGCTGTCCAATCACCTTGTTCTTAACATTGACTTCCTTGGGTTATGTTTTCAACCTCTTGCTGTTTAGTAAAAAGCGTCATTGATTTATTTGTAGAAGAAGTGAATTGAAATTTAGCTTCACCCTTATCAAAACGTATGTAGGACGTCAACTGTGTAATGGCGTAATATTAGGAAATCGAGCAACACTCAGATTACGGAAGATTTCCATCCATGCATTATGTTCCTTGATGTTGTTCATCCACTTATAGCTGAGAAAACATTAGTAGTATAGTTTAGTATATTCTATGGACTGCATCATGAAGTTACAAAATTATACATATAGAACACAAAAAGCATTGACATATAAAAAGTGTAAGAATAAAATCAAAACTAACAGGGGGAAAGGTCACGACAAATACTAACGAAACATACACACATCATAAACATCTCAAAAGAAAATACGAGCGATATTGGAAAGTTGACAATAAGGGAATTGGAAGGGAGCTGTATAAATAAAAAAGGGGTGAGTAACGAAACGAAATATAAAGCGAAGAGAAAGAAATACTTAACAAAGGGATATATATATATATATATATATATATATATATATATATATATATATATATATATATATATATATATCTATATATATATATATATATATATATATATATATATATATATATATTTGTGTATTTAAACATATAATTATATATATATATATATATATATATATATATATATATATATATATATATATATATATATATATATATATATATATATATATATATATATAATTTGATATGTATACAATATATGTATATGTGTGTGATGCCGAATAATGTTATGTGCCATAGATGGTACATAGTGAATTATATATAACAGGCGCATTACTTAAGGACATTCAACTACTCACTCGCTATATAAGTATTCATGAGTTGGACAGAAACGTCCACATGAATTAGAGAGTGATGCAGACAGTCGACTCGCGCCACTTGCAAATCAAACTGCCTCTCAAACAGAGGGGGACAGTCTTATTACAGACCCCACTGTATCGCACCTCTTGCCTGTCACGTGACAGACCTACTTGCAGTTTAAACCTTTAACTTCCTAAAATAGCTAGATGTTGAATATATTACTATGTTATACCAATTTTCCTTCATCTTAGCATGTACAATTTTTAGCAAGAATGCAAAACACATATTGACCTAAAATGTTTAGTGAGCATTTTCCTTTCTAAATAATTTTATGGATAAAGTTATAAAACCGCACGTTCCTCTCGTTTCTTGGTATATTGCGAGTCAGTATGATAATACACGTATTTGGTGCGTTTGGTTTTGTAATTGTTGTTGAAATTGGAACATGTAATTCGATGTGCCCAGCTATTGCCTTTGCCTTTATCCCTTGTTTTAATCCCACAGCATTGATTTAATCCATTTCCCTAATTCCAGGATTGATTTAATGTCTTAGCGAGCCTTGAGGGATCGGATCCACTCGTTACAACTAAATGAACCGTGAGTCGAATACAATGGGACAAAGTGCAATTACCCTTTAGTTACTTGTACCTACTGGGGGAAAGCCAACCTCAGACCTAAGCGACCTGATTTGCACTGCAACATGTTCTATAACGACAGTTGGATCAAAGCTTTGAAATATATAATTATAGGGCATTGCATTACGCATTGCAAACTGCGCTCGCTGTGTGTCAACACTCAATTTAGTCAACGATCAGAATCTCCCTATAATAGTCGGAGAAAGCTGTCAATGGCTTAGGCTATGTTGATAATGGTGCATCCGGTACCACAGTCTCATCAACCACTTCCTATTGGTTGTTTTTATGATGTTTTCCTGAAATGGCAGAAGCATGAAGAAGAGCACTACCCCACCTTACATCAACTAAAACACGTTTATAGTATATATATATATATATATATATATATATATATATATATATATATATATATATATATATATATATATATATATATATATATATATATATACATATATATATATATATATATATATATATATATATATATATATATATATATATATATATATATATATATATATATATATATATAATGTAATATATATATATATAATGTAATATATATATATATATATATATATATATATATATATATATATATATATATATATATATATATATATATATATATATATATATATATATATATAATAAATATATATAGATGGATGGATGGATGGATGGATAGATAGATAGATAGATAGATAGATAGATCAGGCCGACCGTTTGCTACAGGTTTTCACCCTTCAGTGCTTTTCATTACTGCAATAAAAAATCAAAGATAAGATAGGAAAATAAGATAAGAAATTAAAAAAACCTTGGATTCTTTCGCGAATTCCAATCAAAATGGTATAAACACACTAGCCAAACAGTTGTCTAAAAACAAAGGGAACTTGTTTTCAGGGAAAAAAACAATCATCGAAAACAGTAAGGCTTAATTCAATGGAACCAGCAACATCTAATGGTTGAAATATTACTTGTCTGAATTAACGTTCAAGTCCAGCAAAGTAGGACACAAACCCAAAGGGTAGTCAGACGCACGGGAAGACAAAAACAGGCTCATTTGCCCAACACTTCATAAAGAAGCCATATGATACCTACTTCATTAGTAGAAAAGAGGGCGAGAGCAATATACGACAAGGGAGGTGCGAGACACTCGTGGAGTATAAATGGCGGTCATTAATTATTGATTATTTTGTTGCTGCCTATCCAAACCATCAGTGATGAAATCTTTATGTTCTTTTTATGGATCTGCTCTTCCTCCAAGAGTAATCTTCACCGTACTAAATTGCTTTCCTACTATCCCAGCGTGATTTAATGAGTAGGGTAAATTACCCGATACTTTCATATACGCTTAGGTTATTTACAGCAATTTGATTATCGTTTGCCATGCTCTGCAGATAGATTTACATTATACACTATATATATATATATATATATATATATATATATATATATATATATATATATATATATATATATATATATATATATATATATATATATATATATATATTATATATATATATATATATATATATATATATATATATATATATATATATATGTATATTATATATATATATGTATATATATGTATATACATATATATATATATATATATATATATATATATATATATATATATATATATATATATATATATATATATATATATATATATATATATATTTATATATATATATATATATATATATATATATATATATATATATATATATATATATATATATATATATATATATATATATATATATATATATATATATATATATATATATATATATAGAACAGTCCACACGAAACAAACAAGCTGCGTGTTATAAGGCACTATCCTGTTTCTGGTATAGAATTGAAAGAGACGTTTTCGTCTCATCATCATACACAACATATAATTCCTGAGGCATAGTTTGTGTATAATGATTACCCTCATCTACCTCACTTTAAAAAAAATCTTTATTCACTTCACACTTATATTCGTCGCCTTTCATTTCATTGTACACTAATCTGAGGACAAATATTAGGCTCTTGTTATCACCATCTTGCCTCTATTTGTTTATGACAATTGTTCTATTTGATATAGCCATTTTAACTATCAATGCAGTTAGTGACTTATTTGTATTCATCCTAAGAATTTTCTACCAAAAATTGTGATATTTCTCTTAATATTTGTTTGCAGCCATAACTCTATTTGCCCCCACAATTCGGCAGTATGGGGACAATCGATTAGTGCACGAAACGTTTAGTCTAAGATGTTTTCACATTACAAGCATTTGTCTCTTTCGACAATTTTCAATTTAAAAAGTAATTGTTTTGTATTCAATCAATCATGCAGGATTTATTTTAAATATGGCATATCTACTAAAAACACATTTTGGTTTTCGTGATTTTAAATAAACTTATTATATCCTCCAGACTTCCATCATCCTTTCATATATTTTCCAATCAGAAGATTGTTTGATAATATTATATATTCTGTTCCAACCTTTCCCGTTCAGAATTATCGTGTCAAAGATAGTAGGTAACATCGGTATTTTGTTCTCATCTATCAGTCTCTGGGTGGAGTCATTACCGTGTTACTTACTTATTTTAGCATTTAATATTTCTGTTTTTTCTTTTTCTTTTAGTAAGTAAAGCATACAAATTGATCACAAGTGTTTTTGCTACATACCTTATATGCAGAATTACAAAGAAAAAACATGTTAAGCATTTGACAGGTTACCTACTACATGCTACATACTAAAAGTTACTGTATGGTTTTGTCATGACTGTACGGGTTGTGTTAGTAAACGTTAGAAACTCTTGTTAGAATTGTTCCATTCAATATAATACGATTGATTTTAACGTAAAGAAAGTAAAAGGAAGAACTCACAAAGGTTATAAAGGAAGAAACACATATCCGTATCCTCTATGTAAGTTATGCATATTACTCTAGTGAAATACTGAAATCTGTGTGCCAAACGCAAGCGGATATGTGTGCAAATGTACACTATTTGAGCTAAGTCTAGGGTTATTGGGTTAGTTTCATCACTAAATCGTGCTAATTTGATCGCTCTTGAAGATACTAATGAGACTTTACTCGCTCCATGATGATGATTATGATATAATGAATAACTTACTGCATCATGAACAACAGACAAGAGTGCGCACAAGAGTTCGTCGGCACTAAGATGCTATGTCGCTGCTGATTGCTCACGTTATTTGTTGCAATGGACTGTATTGAGATGCTAACACAGCTATTCACAACGTTCATTGTTGGGAGGCCAATATTAATCATGTATTGGGATCCTAATAATGCTTTTCACAACGTTTATTGTTAGGGGGCCAATATTCATCCTACTTCCGATAGTGCCATGCCAACCGTTGTTGGGCATATCATGGCAACAAAATGGCGGCCACTTTTGAATTCTAAACCACTAGAAAGTGTTATAAGGTTTTAAAACACCATTTGCATTGTGTAACCTGCCATTATGGTGTATACCTGAAGGATGAGATGGTAGGAAGTAATTAAGATGGATTCAGGTGTGTAACTCGCGATTAGGGAAATCCTTGCGGGTCGATCAGCCAGACCCAGCCGAGTATTGTATTGAGCACTGCTTGGGAGTTGGGAAAATGAAATGAGAGTGAAACTGCTACCTGGACTGCTTCAATGTCTAGCAGTTAGAGCCGCCGAAAACACAAAATCCTTTTCTTTTTTATTTTGTGCCTTGCTGCCTCCATAATTCTACGGGTTGACTATGAAGTCCAGCAGTATTGCACTCAGGCTATGGCCTCGTGTGGTAGAGTTGGCTTCTTGCAGTCATACACACTATCCAAAATAGATAAAATATGTAATAGTGAACAGCATAAACCAATAAACATAAGGAATAGCGCACACTAAATGCATAAACTAAATAAATACTTATGTTAACCATGTAAATATAATTAGCGACTGACCAGGGTAAGTTATCATTAATAGACAACGTTCCTACAATTAACTAACACCTGATAAATTATCAGTCGTACCCTTAAAGGTGCCACAAAAAGGATACGACTTAACAAGCTTCGTGTTCAGTAACTGATTAGTGATTACATCACGAAACACGAACTTATTTTCAAACTGTTAATGATATGTTTTGTGATTGCGGGCAGTGGATAAGTCATGCCGGGTATATATCTCGTGGAATATTGATATATATATTTCTTATTTCTTTTCAGATTAATTTGCACGGGTTCCGTGATGTTTTCTCTTGGATTAGCGCTCACTATGTTCTCCATTCTACTCAGTATTGGCTGGTCCGTCACAGAGGATGTACAGGTAGGTTATAGGTGCTAGGCTGAACTACAAATAGGAAATACTGTTAAGTTCGATATATTATCAAATAAACTGTTGTACAATAGTATGTTATTGTTTGAGGAGGTTAGACATTGATCAAGTGGAGAGTGCAGTAACAGTAACGAGGTCGAAACCGGAAGAGACTTATTCGACTTCATCAATAACCAAAAACACAGGGCGCCATCTACTGGATATTCAAGTCCCTTGCCCTCAGCAAGGCATTATTTGTTTTTGTTTGTTTGTTTGTTCCCGCCAAAAACGCTACCCACGCTAATCCTGTTCGCACCCAAACCCGTTTTAAATGCCCCAAATATCCTCTTCCCGCTCCTACAGCTGACACCTCACAAATCATTAACTATTCACAAAACGGACAATATACAGGACACACAGCAAACCCATCTGCAATCTCTGTAATTGTCCAAAATTTGTCGGCGCTATCGTCTGCTTGTCATTCCAAGATGGCGCCTTGCCTGTAGTTATATGCAGTGGTCTTTTTGAGTGATCAGGATTTGAAATACAGACAATCACTCGTTGTGTTTTCTTAACGGCTGATAAATGAGGCATTGGAATTAATGGTTCTGTTGACTTTTTATTTCTACTACGTAACCGTGCAACTGCCATTATGTATTTTGCTACTACTACTACTACTTAGTACTACTACTACTACTACTACTACTACTACTACTACTACTACTACTACTACTACTACTACTATTTCTGCTGCTACTACTGCTGCTGCCACTACTACAACAACTACTAATTCCACTTCTACTACTACTTCTACCACTACTTTTGCTGCTGCTGCTGTTGCTGCTACTACTACAACATCTACTACTACTACCACTACTACTACTACTACTACTACTACTACTACTACTACTACTACTACTACTACTGCTGCTGCTGCTGCTGGGAATGCCACTTCTGTTGCAGTTGCGACAATGGCGTGAGATAGAAGAGTACTAATGTAGCTTTCTGTTGCCTTGCAGCGTGACGAGGATGAGCGAAAGGACTCTGTGTACTCTATGTATTCGTTTGCATTTCCTGACAGTCGTCGGCCCAGCATGATGGGGCGCAAAACCAGCTCACTCTCGTCACAGTACTACCCCCCGAGCAGGAAGACGAGCTCCTTATCTCACCAGGTCATCGTGGATGTATGACCAACATGCAGAACGTTCTTATACATTTGAATGCCTCCCCGGTCACCTGACTCGTCGTGGATAGTGTTTTTATGAATGCAGTGTTGGATGAATGCTTTCCAGTATGGAATCATGGGTTCTTGTTGCAAAGATGGCATCCTTGAAGAATGCAGCACACACACACAGGTGTGTCGAATCACATATACGCTCTTTGTTTTACCGTGTACCTTGTTTACATATTAAGCACATGTGGATACGTTGAAGAAAAGGACTCCTGAGGGGCCATACTATAGAGTACGTTTTGAAATCATATATATATATATATATATATATATATATATATATATATATATATATATATATATATATATATATATATATATATATATATATATATATATATATATATATATATATATATATATATATATATATATATATATATATATATATATATATATATATATATATATATATATATATATAGTATGTATGTATATAAATACATACATATATATAGTTGCAGCCAAGTGTTTCAAATCCCAAACCCTATGACATGAATGACGTCATTTAACGCCTGGAATGTTTTTCTGCGATCGATTTTATAACACTCTTGAACCGTTTGTTAAAGGCATGTTCGGGTATTCGACAAGCTGACAGTGGCAAATTTAGCACCACTTTGGCTCCATATTTATGGACGGGATGACTGTTGACCCCCTTTTTTATTTTGGATCTTACAAGGATAGCTTATGCAACGTCTCATGGAATTCTTATTGTGAGGTATATTTTGAATGAATTTAAAGGGATTTTAAGTTTTCGATGCCACTGTCAGCTTGGCGAATACCCGGCCATACCTTAAACCGCCTATATATAAAGAAGCACTGCACTAATTGGTATCATATAAATGATGCAGCATGATTTCAATAGATGGCGCTGTCAGCAAGGTAGATTCCTATCTGTCAATCATAATGTTTCATATAAATGCTTGTACGAAAGTAAATGCTTGTAATTGTATATTTTCTACGCAATATGAACATGATTTTGTTTGGGACATAATTCACGGCAGCAATCTTTGCATTTCTATTTGTACCTTTACCAAATAGGGGGGGGGGGGGGCGTGCATCTTGTAGATACTGAGCATTTTAAAGCAACGCAAACAGTATGTTTAAGTAATGCTTTCATCCAGCAATAGATGGCGCCAGCCTTCACTGGCTTCTTTGATTCTTTCGATGAGGTTAATTTTGGTCCTCTCGCATGATCCGCATTGAACCTATATTCCCGCGCACGCATTTGGGTATTGCGCAATAAGTGGTTCCATGACCACGACATTTCCCAACTTTACTTTGATTTTGTATACCATAGCATACTGTCAGAAAACATATTGCTAAGTCATGGAGCCCTTCCTACTAAATCAGAGCACCCGTCAAGACATACTTTATGACAAGATTATTAGTTTCTTCTTATTTTATTTTGGTAGGATGTGGAATCGTAGATGTTTTATACATTTTTATTTCTCTGTAAAACATGTTTTTATTTTCCTGCTGGTTGACTCAGGATCGTTATCTATTCATACATTAGGTATCACCTTGTACAGAAAATGTGTCACGATGTATACAAGGAGGTTCCTAGTATACTGGCATATGTGTGATGGAAAAAAATACCATGAGAACATTATGTAAATATAACCATGTGAATGTGTCAAATTAAATAAATTCCGGGTTTCTCCTTTCAATTCACCAACTAATTATGGATTCTGAATAGTATTGTTTCAAAGTGAATGAAATCTCGCTTAACATGGGATTTTGTTAAGTCTTGTCTTTAAGTAACTTTTCATTCTGGGTCTAACCCCAACATCCTTAGATGAAATTAACGGTTTATCATATAATTTCTGATGGGGAAATACACCTTCAAAGTGCAAGCTTGGCAAATTGGAAATAAACAACTATCAGATGTTTAGGCTATCTACAACTAACAACGTTTAATGATGCCATAACATATCTTGTTGAGCTGTCGGAATATACACAATTAACGAAATATGAACTCACTAAATATTTATGCAACACCGAGGTATCCATCAAAACCCCATATTTTTTACAGTATGGCAAATACATTCAAAAGGTTATTAATGAACACTAAGTAGGATTCGGTACTGTATGATATATTAGGAACTTAATACATAGTGACATGCGTTTGTTTCTGATCCTTCAGACACATATACTTCAGTACAGTCATTAAATTCCTGAAGCAGTTGACCGGACGTCAGTCAGTGCCTACGTGTACAAACATCCACGGATAATATGTTAAAAAAAATAAGCAGAGCACGTCAATGGCTCATGTAGCTTGTGAATCAACTCTACATTCAGTTGTGAGGTCATCCATGCATACATGCATGGAACTGAGTGGCAATCGGGCGTACGGTCGTTTATAATGCCCGGACTGTCCCCGCATTTAGTGCAGGAATTTAATGTCAGCACTGTAGGCTCTTGTGCTCGATTGTCTATCATTATCAATGAAGGTTCGAAGATAAAGGAGTTATGCAATTCCATTTCCACAAAAGGTGTTCTCTGTTTTCGATATTTCAAATTACCTGTTATATTTGCTATATTTTCTGAGGATGGGAATTTGTACAGTACGTCAGGACTATTGCTTGATTGTGACACCTGTTGTCACTGTTTGAAAGATAATGTAGTCATTCCTTCGTCCCGTAGTTTGTGGGGTTTTGTAAATCTGATAATAAAATTTGGAAAATTGTATATACATGTAACACATTGTGTTTTCCTTTTTCTTACCATACTATGTATAATGACACTAAACATAAGTTTAAATACCCGATAAGACATACTTTTATATAGTTGTAGCTACATTTCTAAAGTTATTAATTGCCTTTTTAAGAAACTTCTACAAACATTGCTTTTTTTAAAATTTCATCTTGCATGCATGACAAAAATAATACTAAACATACACATGTAATACTACTTTCATAGCAACTACACTTGAGTCACATTTAAGTCTGAAAGTACAAATTCAATTAGAGAATATGATATCCAGGTCTAGATAAATATCTCCCCATTTCCTAAGTAATTTGTCATTTATCTATCAATCTCAGCATTATACTCCTCATAATCCATATGGTGATACTTAATCTCAGTAATGTGTGGAGCTCATCCGTTTTGTCTATTCTTATAGATAGTCTTTTCACCATTAGGTTACTGATGAGGAGGTATATATCGCGCTACAAAGATTTTGCGAAAAGCTGATTTTTCAGTTTTTCGCGTGTACGTCATTTCATGAGCAAGCAAGTTCTACAGCGCCATCTGCTGAACTAAACAGTAATAAGAAAATTCAAAGATTTGGCGGCCATACCTTGGCACGTTTCCCCAATATTGGACAGGAAAATATATGAATCATGACATGATACCTTGGTGACTTATTCATAAGTTACTAATGTAGCATATCATAATGATTTTGTGAAGTTATTTTATGTATTTCTCTTCGTTTCAGCCTCGGACTGGCTAGGGGGAATTTCACGCTATAGCCTTATAAACTCGCCAACTGCAAATTGAATTCTTGTCGTAAATTGGCAAAAGTACAATTCACGGCACGACAAATTTCATTATTTTTATATATATATATATATACATATATACATATATGTATATATATATATATATATATATATATATATATATATATATATATATATATATATATATATATATATATATATATATATATATATATATATATACAAATTTCATTATTTTTTATATATATATATACATATATACATATAAGTATATATATATATATATATATATATATATATATATATATATATATATATATATATATATATATATATATATATATATATATATATATATATATATACATATATATATATATATATATATATAGTGTCTTATATCTAAATATATTTATGTATATATATATATATATATATATATATATATATATATATATATATATATATATATAGAGAGAGAGAGAGAGAGAGAGAGAGAGAGAGAGAGAGAGAGAGAGAGAGAGAGAGAGAGAGACCATTATTCTGCACTGAAAATCAACATCATTTTTAATATGTGCGTCTCTGATGTGATAAGACACTACAGGGAAGGCCGTAGAGCAGGGTATTCTGTTGGATATTTACAATAGCCGAAATAAAGACATCTAAACATGAATCTACCATGAGGTATGATGTGCACCCCCACACAATGCTCACCCGAATATCCTACCTCCTCCAGTATAGATCCCTGAGGTACACCTTTACCAAGTTAGATAGAAAAGATATAATCTCTTTTTTACACTCCTTTAATTTCAGAATGTACGATTATTATGTAGGCGCGAAAAATTGTCAGTCTGCTGGATTGGTCTAAGAGGTGACCAATTCTCTTAGGAGCATTAAGTTGTTTTGCAGCCTTCTTACACATTGAGGATACTTGAATGTCAAATTTCAGTTTGTCATCCAATTCTACACCTAGAAGTTTTACAGATTTTTCAAGTTTGATGTTGATGTTGTCAATGGAGAAGTCTGTTTGCACCTTTTTGTGACCAGGGGCAAGAAAAATTGCCTGAAATTGTTCAGGGTTTGCTTGCATGCAGTTTCTTTCGAACCAGTCAATGGCAATTTTAGTCATACTTTCTAGGTGTGACTTGACATTTTCAATATTCTCATCACTGTTGCAGATTGTATTATCATCTGCGTAGTTATAAAGAGTTGTTTCATTTAAAGATGCAAAATTGTCATTTAGGAAAATGTTGAATAGAATTGGGCCGAGTATAGATCCCTGAGGTACACCTTTACCAAGTTAGATAGAAAAGATATAATCTCTTTTTTACACTCCTTTAATTTCAGAATGTACGATTACTTTGCATATATCATTTGAATTTTCTTTTGATAATCCTTCCGTTTCAAGATGTATAACTGCATTGCAAACATCTTCAAATGTTACTAAGCATGTTGCTTCGCATTTAGTCACAAATGTCATGGTGTACATTATATTTGTAATTTATTACTCTGTGTGTATGATATTTTTAGGTGTATTTAACTTGACCAAGATCATGCCGACTCACAGCCTCCTCCGGCTGGTGCTGATACTATGCATGGTGGTAGTCTACTGTGCTACCCTGGCAGTCACTGCACTCTGGATTGTATTCCCTTATATTGATACAAGTAAGTACAGATAATGAATGCCTTTCTTGAAGCATGCATTGTTTTATCATGATATACAGCATTAATGTGTACATCTGGCCCCATATAATATGTCTTATCTGTTCGTGTAATTGATGCATTAAAAGGCTATCAACTTCAGATGTAGTGTTTTAAAAAGTTTATTCTAACTCTGTATGGGATCAATCGAATTAGTTTTCATAACAATGTTTTACACCTTAGTTAAATACGACAGACCACCCTCTCCTTTTGCAATGTTCTAAAACGTCACTTTTGTTACATGTGACACACTATTGCCCCGTAGGTATTACATTTCAGGTAAATGCGTTTCATCTTATGCCGGGTCATAAGCTTCATTTATATTTTTAGAAAGTGCCCCAAGTAGCTACATATTCTTAATGACAAGTTGCTGTATCCGTAAGGTAGATCAATAGTGTGATTAGGCCCACCGTCCCTATCCAAAGTGGTGTAACTATAGTGATCTTTGTGAGCTTGTGGTAAGGAATGGCTACTTTGTAATTTCATAGATGTTAGTTGTTTTTCAAGAATTGAAGCCATTAAACAGTATAACTTTCTATTCCTATGATATGTACAATACTTTTATTATTCGCAAATCTAAAAGGTTTCATAAAAGGCTCCATTGACCATATTCAAATTTACAACAAACAGCAATGGCTTGAATGAGATTTTAATGATTAATATTGTCTTTTTAGGAGGACTCTTCATTCCGGATATGTCTGGCGTTCAAGCAAGTAATACAACCAGTGGCATCGTTGCAGCACCATTTGTATTCTACATTACCTGGGCTGCTATTTACCTTTGGCAGGTTCTGTGGATTGCCTATCTCCTCACCACTATGTGCAGAAAAAGGAAAGGAGAGTACCTGTATGTGGAGCCTGATGTCTGGCATCCAGCATTCTTGGTCATTGGCATAGCTGTCACTAAGTCTGGAAGTATAGACAGTGACATCATTTCTACTGCCATCTATTCAATCATACTTGTAGAGCTTCTTTTCTGGTTTTTCAATGACATGTCCTTTCTCGACAAATGGACCCGCTACCTGCTCACTCCATATCTTGTCTATGCATTCGTCTTAGCGGGCATTGTTTATGTGGACCATGATATGACCAAGAGAAACTCCATCTTCTCGCTGGTTCTCACGGGCATTGCTGGAGTGCTCTTGATAATTAAGATGGCTGTTATGATTCGGCGACATAACAATCGTCCTCTCTTGGAGTCAGATGACCAAAAGCTGGAAAACAACCACATTGCCTAGGTACATCGTAGAAGTAACTCAACATTGAATTTCCTTGTATACCAAGCCAGATCTTTACAATCACTCTCGTCCATACCAAAGGCACATTTAAGAAAAGATTGACAAACACTTTCTTGCAATATCTATTCATATTCAATAGATGATAGAAATGTTATAATATACCTGAATTACATCAACAGAATACATCTCATCTACCTCAACTGATACCTCTTTTATAAGTTGAGAATTTTTCTCTTTGGTGGAATAACTTCTATCCAAAAACAAATAAAAGGAAATAAATATAATTAAAATATACCTGGAAGGTCTACCATGAAATAATAATGTGTTTGACCATCACTATCAATCGGCGATAGGGAATGGTAATATCAATAAAATGAGTACAGTAAAAGAACAATTGCTACCAATATTACTATTGGTAGCATTCTGATAAACATTTCCTCTTCACATATTTTCCAACTTATGCATAGGATTTTACTTACATTATCAGGCTATTTCTGGCTTCTAAGAGTGTTAAGTAAATGGATTAACCAAGAGAAAATCTTAATATAGTTTGTTAGTTTTTTGACACCCAGTAGGATTTGTAAAGTTAAGGTGTCATTAATGGAATATTCTCAATTTATTTTTACTCAGACATTTATTGTTTACTAAATGAACAAGTACTTTCTCTGTAATCCTGAATAAAAGATATGTGATTAAACACTCAGGTTCCTTTTATTTGTAAAGCCCTAGTATATATATATATATATATAATATATATATATATATAATATATATATATATATATATATATATATATATATATATATATATATATATATATATATTTATATATATATATATATATATATATATATATATATATATATATATATATATATATTATATATATATATATATATATATATATATATATATATATATTTATATATATATATATATATATTATATATATATATATATATATATATATATATATATATATATATATATATATATATATATATATATATATATATATATATATATATATATATATATATATATATATGTATGTACATAAAGTTTTGCGATAGCTAGGTTTGAAGTAGAAATAACTTACACAAATGTTTTGTGGAGTTTTTTTGTTTTGAATGAAGATCTAAACTAAACTCAGCATGAGCCAAATGTTGCAAAATTTTCGATTGTGCAACAATCAATTCTTCATAGAACAATATGATTTACTATTGTTGGAAGCATGTGTACGTGATACGCTCCCATTGTTGGGGGAGAAGGTTATTATTGTAAATAAACTCCTCCCTCAACATTGGGAGCGTCACACATGCACATGCTTCCAACAATAGGAAATCATATTATTAAATGATGTTCCAATTGTGGCACCATCCAGAATGTTACAACAACAGCTAAGTATAGATTTATATATAAAGCAAAAACTTGCTGAAATCATGTTTGTAAGCCTTGTAATATAATGGGAATTGATCACGGGAGGTAGGTGATTGTGGCAATACCAAAGCCCGACCCAGTCAGCAGCCAAAACCGAGCCCATAGAGCTGGTCTGGGGCCGTGGTCTGGTATTGCCACAATTACCTAACAATATTTTCAACACCATCCAGAATGTTACAACAACAGCTCATTTAAAGTAGAAAGTTTGCCAAAAAACGTTTGTAAGCCTTGTGGTATAATTGATCACGAGAGGTAGATGATTGCGGCTAGACCAGAGCCCGGCCCAGTCAGCAGCAAAACCCGAGCCCATAGGGTGTTACCACAATATCCTACCTCCCGTGATCAATTCCTACAATATACAATATACCATGGCTACCACCTCAGTCACAAAACATCATATAAAATGCATTTATACATTATTGGGCTTAGGACAACATAATTTATATATCTAGAAATTCCCTTATATGTTCTTTTTGAATATATCAAAATCGTAATTTAAGGCCCTGTAATCACGGAGAAAAAATTGAATGAAAACGCCTTGAAGACATATTCTGAGTTCCCGACATTCTCGGCACAATATATGTTAAAATTGTAATTGTGGGTCTATATATATATAGATGTATATACATATATATATATATATATATATATATATATATATATATATATATATATATATATATATATATATATATATATATATATATATAGACCCACAATTACAATTTATATATATATGTATATATTCATATGTATAAATATATATATATATATATATATATATATATATATATATATATATATATATATATATATATATATATATATATATATATATATATATATATATGTATATATATATATATATATATATATATATATATATATTCTTTAATCATCTGATTATAAAGCTTGCATCTCTCTTGTGGTTTTACAAGGATGCCACCTATTTCTCTATATATTATTTTTGAGCGGCTAGGATAAGAGTATATATAGCGATGCTCATTGGGAGGGTACTTAAGATCTTATCTGGAAGTTTGAATTGTCTTTCTATCACTACATTTATACAACATGGCCTCATATCGGAGGACTGGGTTCAACAAGTAGGTCCCTTAGCCAAAATACTAGAAGTTAATATTGTTTTCAATTCAAGTGAAATATAACCAAAGCTTTTCTCTGAGATGTTATACTTTGCATCTGATGCAGGCGATTCCGAGTTAAACTGCTTCTATGTGTGCCTCCATACACTAAAATAGCTAACACGTTATTAACAAATTGTTATCCAAAATATTTAGAATAACCACAAGTTCAATATTACATTTTATCATCAGCTCCACTTTGATATGAGCAGCTGATTGGTCAATTGATGTGGTGTAAAGGACTTTAATGCAGTAGTAACATTGCTTTTCATTAATTGTCAATGTTATGATCTGAATACGAGTCTTCTATGACGTCATGAGCTCATGTTTACAGGTCACAGTCTGGTTTTGGACCCTTGATGACGCAGGGATAAAATGGCTAACATTCCTTTTCTTATCGCCGCCAGAAATAGTTTTTTTGGCGTTTAAGACACTATTTGTGCATTATAGTCAATATGGTGTATATCTGGAAATAAAGATGGCAGAAAGTTATTAAGATGGATTTAGGTCGGTATGTTGCACATACATATGAGAAATATTTCCAATTTGGTCGGCGTCAGTTCTGACGAAAATCCCCGTTAATACATAATCTGTGAGAATCGAGACTCGAGTAAGGCAAATGCTTTCTACATTTTCTTTTTTATCAATCGCTCGAGTTTGCTTGATCTGGGAAATGGTGAAACTTGTTTTGACAAAATATCCGTAGCAAACAAGTTCTGTGACTTTTTCTGTAATGTTGCAGATGACCTGGTAAAGAAATTAAAGCCTCCAAGTGGACTTTTTTTAATAAAATACAGGTAAAATCTTTTTATTCCAAAAAAGGGGTCCTTGAAAATTCTTTTGTTTTTTCCACTGTCACAGAAATTAAAATATACAAATCAATTAGTATTATTAACACTAAAAAAGCTACAGGTTTGGACAGTATTTCTGCCAAGTTGCTTAGGGTTGGGTGTTCTGTCATCGCTTCTCCCATCCCCCACATACTCAATCTCTCATTATCTCAGTCGGCCGTACCTGAAGCAGTTAAAGAAGCCAGGGTTGTTCCCCTCTATAAAAAGGGGGGCAAGGGTGAAGTGGGGAATTACCGCATAAAGGGCACTTTATCAGACCAAGGGCAAGTTACTTGTGGCGTACCCCAGGGCTCTATAGTTGGACCTTTATTGTTTTTAATCTATGTGAACGATATGGAATCAGCTGTTGACTGTGATCTTTTGTTGTATGCTGATGATTTGGCTCTTTTGATCCAAGGGATAAACATCATTGATATTGAACAAAAGCTCAGCAAGAAGCTTGCCAAATCAAATGTGTGGTTTGATAGACAACACACTTTCCCTCCACCTGGGAAAGACAGAGTCTCTCCTACTTGCCTCAAATAGGAAGTTAAAAGAACATAAATTTCTAGGAATCTCATGTAATGGTATCAAAGTTGGAAGGAAATAGGTTGTAACATACCTGGGCGGTCAACTAGACCAAGACCTGTCAGGAAAATCTATGGCTCAGAAAATCATCCATAAGGCTGATGTTAGTCTCAAATTCCTTTACAGAAAGAAAGTGTTCCTAAATCAGTACTGCAGGTAAAGTGCCTGCATGGCAATGATTCTGTTGAGAATAGACTATGCCAGCAATATCTATTACCACGGTCTACCAAAATTCTTACAGAGTCGCCTTCAGGTCATACAAAACAAAATGATTAGATATGTTTTAAACTACCCAAACAGAACATACTTGGTAGCCAATGACTTTAATGAGGTTAAGTGAATGAGCATTGAAAACAGAATAAAATATCTGGCCGCAAGCCATGTATTTAACTGCATTGATGAACAGGCTCCAGAGTACCTTCAAGTTTTTGAAAGGTTAAATAAATCCCACCACTATAACACCAGACAGAGTGTTAATGCTCCGATTTTGCCAAAGTTTGGTTCATATGGTATAAAGTCCTTCCACTACATAGGTGCCAAAATCTGGAACTCTTTGCCAGACGAGATCTAGACTACGTTCAGTAAATCTCTTTTTAAAGTGAGATGCAAAAAACATTTCATGTCAGTCCTCTCTTGAGTCATTAGAAGAAATTTATCAATTCTAGTCCGAACGTTTGTATTATACTATATTATATTGTTGTTATGTCAATCTTGAGCAGTGGAGTTGATCATTATATGTGATGTCATTGGACTCTGGGCAGACTGGGACCACTATGGAAATAAGTTTTAGTGTATATATAACGATTTGTGTATATATCCTGTGTCTGGTTAGAATTATATTGCATAGCAGTTAATGACTCTCCATCTAGTCATCTTTATACTAGCATATGATTTTTTGTGTGCCAAAATACACATCTTACTAGACCGAATAAAATCAAATAAAAATCAAAGCCTTCCCTTGTTTTCACTTGTTTATATATACATGGATATATTCATTAGGTTTAACCGAACTATTTATATAAAAGTATTAATTTATTGGGTCTAATCAAATATTTGTGTACATGTTTATATTTATTGGGTCTGACCCAACATTTTATATGTATGTATATATGTATTGGGTCTGACCCAAACATTTATATGTATCTATATATGTATTGGGTCTGACCCAACTATTTATTGGAACATCCTGTTTAGTAATTTAACTCTTTAAATTTCTTTTTAAAAATTTGTTTCATTCAAGGCACCAAATAAGGGTAGAATTAAATGAAGGATTGCATGAGCGTGATTTGGGGGCAGATACATGTAGCATTCCTAAGTTACAAGGTCATTTCAATGTGAAATATGCCATATTCTGAATAATCATTATATAACGTAAGATCCATTCATTTTGGTATGTATAATTCTGAACATAACTTATTGCCTGAATGTTGTTAAAACACCCAATTATCGGGTAAACATAAGAATCATTTGCTTTTGTGGGAGAATTATTTTGTTTTAGCTTACATTTACATTCTATTTGTGCTAAATTGCTCAGATTGGAATGACGTAACAGGAAACACCTTCATTTTTGACATTTGTTCTCTCCGTTTGATGGAGCATAATGTCCTGAAATAATGTCCAGTTGTAATCCATTCCTGCAGAGTGTTCATTTGCTGCTGCATTCTTCTCAGCAATGTGAGCATTTCACAATTTGAGTTGTCATGCCCCTCAAGTCACTGTTCCCGTTGCGCAGGCCTTTCCAGTTGGTTTTTCATGGGACGTTTGACAACTCTTACAATGACATATTATGGTTGTAGCAGCCTAAGAAACGTCTCACTAGTGCTGTGCTACTGTTCGATTAGTATAAACATTCAGTATAAACATTCAGCCGCCCTCTGCCAGCTAGACTGCTGAGGTGGCCATGCTTGAACCACTGTTTGACATGTTTACCTCCATTCTGGGTTGAAGTTGCATGCCCCTTGGTGAACCAGGGCGAACACAGGCGCTTGCATTGGGAGTAAACAGTGCTGAGACCAATGAGGTCACACACACCCAATCAACGCAAAGGCCAGGTCGAGCGTGTCTGAACACCTGGGTGTGCTCCGGGGTTCTAAGGGGACCTCAGGTGACTTGGTTTAGGATTTGTTTAGTCTGACAAAAACTGGGTATGTTCTGTGGTTCGAAGGGTACCTCAGGTGATTTGGTTTAGGGAGGTTGCATCGCAGTTGCAATGCCCAGGAACGCCTGCTTTCCCGATATATGTTTCGACGGAAAGCTCTAGTGCATTACTCATAACTTCATCGCATTAGGGGGCAAGCACTGGAGAGGATATGGACCATTCTTTCCTCTGACTGTAGAAAGGGAGGTGGTTACTTTGACGCTCTTACTCGTGACAGTTTATCACTAGGAACCGTGCCTCCTGGCTTGCAGGTATAGTAATATATGCATTTCATGAACAAAAGAACACACACACACACACACACTGAAACCATGAAAATTGTTTCACACACATGGCGAAATATATCAGATATTTGCAGTGAGTCGTATGACAGCAATTGCTGGTTCTTTGGTCTATAAAATTGAGAATCCCTGTCAATAATCTAATTCCTTTTAAATGGATTTGAAATTTCATTTCCCTAGCTAACGCATGTGATAACATTCATCCACAAAAGGTATCGACTCCATCTCTTGTAAAACTGGAGATTTTAAAAGATTAAATCAATTAACATAGGGGTACTAATTGAGTGACGCTTAGTTTATTACTCATTTGAAGACCATTCGGACAATGTATACTTTTTATTGGATGATTATCGACGCCTTCACCGTACTTAGAAGGCCAATTCTCACCTGGACTGAATGTTACCTAAAGAAATACGTAATCAACTCCGAGTTGTATATACATCAGTGCTACTATCAACCAATTTAACTACACTCGCGAATTTTCCAATTAGCTTATTCTTATCGTCGACGTTTACTCCATACTCATGTCTAGGCCACCACAGAGCAAAGATAAGAGACACATATCCCAGTACCTTGGCAGGGTGGCAGTAATTCGGAGACATGCGACAAGTAGTAAGTTGTAACTGGTGAGATTCCTGGGGAAGACACCATGTGACTCCAAATCAGTAGTAACCTCCTCGCCTACTCCTGCTGGGATCAAACCCCAGACAGTCAGCTAACAGCTATAGTGTGATTGCCATAGATCACTCAGCCATCAGCACAGATTCCTATTCGCGTGAAATTTATACTTCTACGCTGAGTCGCACTTTGGTATTTAGGGGGATACATATGCTTGTTGTCAAAATTTTAAAATACCCCTAAAGCACTGATTTCTGGTCAAAAAAGCACCCTTATTTTTAAAAACCTGCTGACTTTTTCCAGCAATAAACGCCCCTTCTTTTATCAAAACACTGACATTGGATGAACGGGAACACTCATTTTAACTTTTGATGTTATAATCCTCTGCCTGTTTAGCGGCAGTATTGGCGTCAGAGCCGCTGATATTTTGTTGAATCTAAGGGATTTTCACCCCCCATACTTCGTACCTGGGTACAAAAAGTACCCTTCTTTACAAAATCGCAGACATGTGGAGGTTAAAGCTTTAAAGAGTGTTAACAAAGGATATTCTATTAGAAGGGTAGAAAGTTTTGAGCAAGTATGTCCTTAAATTATCATCGAGTACGATGGACCAAGTGTGAAAGAGAGAATAACTTTGAGTTTATTTTCACTCCTGTTTATTGGGGAGAGAAAATATATTTGAATTTATTTTCACTCCCATTTATTGGTGGGAGAAAATATATTTGAATTTATTTTCACTCCCGTTTATTGGGGGGAGATAAATATTTACTGAGAAGTAGACATCTCTAACAGCATCGTTATCCTACGCTACATCAGAGAGGTATATTTATATAAATAGATTGTCTCTGGCTATCTGCATTAGGGCTCAGCAATACCCAGGCACTACGGACCCAGGTAGTCAGGGAGGCCAAGTTGGACCTAAGATGAGATAGTCCGGCCAGGCGTACATGTTGCCCAGCCAAGTTTTACAGCAATTACCTTGTTTCACCATGACATAGATACAATAAAGAAATGATTGATTTTCTAAACTTTAGGTTTGATGTTATTTCTGTATATTTTTCTCGCCCATTTTATTTACCCCATTCCCCTTTTTTGACTTTTCAACGTTGCTATCGACCATATTGTTATTCAAAAGCTCCTGTTATGAATTCAATGAATATACCTCTCAATTTCCATTATAATGATATAGACAGTCAGGCGGAGCGTATTTTGAACCTCTAGTGACTAGCAACTTTCTAACATGCCTTAGGCCGTCAATATCATAGGATTTCTTGGTGAAAATGGGAATTACTGCATTTATTTCATTTTCTTCATAGAAATTCGGAACAATATCAAAATTGAAATTAGATTCCTTTCCGTATAGTCCTCTACGCTATGAATGTGTGGACTGCTGAGTGAATAGAATATATTGAGATAAGATACCATAGATGTTCGTTTATAGCCATCATGGTTTTGCAAAATTCAGTATAGAGAAAGTATTAAATACGGTACGTTTACTGCGTGTGCGTAAAACCACATGCAGATCATCTATGATTGAGGTGTTAAACTGCGTGGCCATAGCCTCGACAATTGGTCTGTTGGTCAGATTAAGTGGAATATGCTGTAGGCAAAAACTTACATGATCACATAATAACTGATAGTTCTCAAACTATCTAACCATATACCGGTAAGCCATTTTGAAAGAAAAATTGAAAAATCTTTTAGAAATATAGATATCAGACAAAGCGGCATAGAGACGCATTACATGAGGACGAGTTACCTCTTCCCACCCACTGATCTGACCAATAACTCACTAATTAAACTCGTTTTCACCATATGTTTTATCATGTCAACAAGATAACAATGTTGGATTTTCAACACCTTTAGGATGAATGTACATATGTGGTAGAATGTGTAGTACCGACATTCTTGGCATATCAATAGATAGAGATACACCAAGCAGGCGCCCATGAAATATCATGCCCTCCTAGCCTGCCATTGCGTTTTGGCTCACGAATCCCATAAAAACCAGTTTCACATTTGTAGACAAGTAACCTCCTGCACAAAAGGCAGTGAAATAGCGGTTGTCAGTATTCTTAACATATCAGGAAAATCTAAAAGACACATTATAAGGGGTCTGAAGCAGTCTTATTTTCAAAAAAGAAATAAGATTGACTTCTTTTTAAATCAAGATATACATAAAACCTGACATGAAATTACACTTACCTTTGTTGAAGGTTTTGATGGGGACTCTGGTTTCATCCACTACTTACAACTGTCTAGTCACAAGTTAGCCACAATGTGTAGAAAAACGAAATTCCAAATCCAACAAGCTACCAATATTACTACTGCTTCTACTACTACAAGTACAATTTAGCTACCAATACTACTACTTCTACTACTACTACTACTGCTACAACTACTACTATTAGGGGGGGGGGGGGGGGGGCACCTTGAACCCCGACTAGGACATCAATTAATGCAAGTCCAAGTCGCACGTGTAGTAGTAATACTCATAGTAGATGTACATGTAGTAGCAGAAACGTTCATTTTAAGATGAACATTCCTGGTAGTAGTAACTTCAAATTGGACTTTTTGTCCCATTTTCTACCATAATGCGACTAAGTCGTGAATAGCCAGTCGTATCTGGTGGAAGTAGTGCTATTCATAGTAGTAGCAGTAGTAGTAGTAGTAGTAGTAGTAGTAGTAGTAGTAGTAGTAGTAGTAGTAGTAGTAGCTAGATTCGCGACTGACTGGGTCGTCAATGTTAATCAAAGCCAGATGTTGTTATCGTGTTCTCACACATTGTTCAGGGCGCCTCTATTTAGTTAAAGTCGCACATGCGGTAGTAATAATCATAGAAGTAGTAGTAGTAGTAGTTTGAATTTTGACTTTTTTTGGGGGGGGGGGGGGGGGGGGGGCACTTAGGTACAAAGGTGGCCGCACATGCGTTACGTATTTCGATGAAGAAGGGGTCTTTTTTTAAGACCTCCGCATGTCCACGATTTTGTAAAAGAAGGGTACTTTTTTGTACCCAGGTACGAAGTATGGGGGTCAAAATCCCCTTACAATCCACGAAATATACGCGGCTCTGACGCCGAGTGCCTCCCGAAGTGACTGGGCTTCTGAGCCTGCTGCCGCCACTTGCTGAGGCTAAACAAGCAGAGGATTATAGAATCTAAAGTTGAAATACGTGTTCCCGTTCATCCAATGTCAGTGTTTGGTTAAAAGAAGGGGTGTTTATTTAGTGGAAAAAGTCAGCGTTTTTATTAGAATAAAGGTGCTTTTTTGGCCAGAAATCAGTGCTTTAGGGGTATTTCATAATTTTGAAAACGAGCGTATGCGCCCCCCTAGATACCCAAGTCCCCTCCCCCGGGATTTAAACAGAACTTTATGGCACTAAATGGCCATAAATTCACCAAGTAAAGTATCAACGAAATTTGTTTTGTTTCTTTTCACAGAAATAGGGTTGTTTTAAGCTATCAAATAGGAATCGGGATGAGGACTCTCTATGTGACAACAATGCATACAATTAGTCTTTTATTATGAAAGGTTAAAAACATTGTTATCCAATACTACTACTACTACTCCTACTACTACTACTACTACTACTGCTACTACTACTACAACAGTTACTGAGGGCCTGCTCCGATGGCCGTGTGGTCTAAAGCGCCGCCAACGATTGCACTCTGTCACACACCACTGCCTGGGTTCGAATCCCGGCCTGGGCATGTGAGAAAGTTGCCAGTGACTTGTAGTTAGGCAGTAGTTTTCGCCAGGTTTCATCCACTACTTACAACTGGCTAGTCACGAGTTAGCCACAATGTGTAGAAAAACGAAATTCCAAATCTAACAAGCTGCCAATGTTACTACTGCTTCTACTACTACAAGTATTAGATAGGTAATAATAGTAGTAGTAGTAGTAGTAGTAGTAGTAGTAGTAGTAGTAGAAGTAGTAGTAGTAGGAGGAGGAGAAGGAGTCATACTAGTAGGAGGAGGAGGAGGAGGAGGAGCAGGATAATGAATCGTAGTAGTAGTAGTAGTAGTAGTAGTAGTAGCAGCAGCAGCAGTAGTAGTAGTAGGAATAGGAGGAGGAGGAGGATAAGGAATCGTATTAGTAGTAGTAGTAGGAGGATGTCACTTGATGCAATTGAAAAAGTGTCCATTGACATCTTGAGCTCAAACACTCCTCATCCTTATATGATCTCTCATGGGCTGTGCATCCCACATGACAAAAAATGCGTATTGTCACATTTCCCCATTCTGGCCATGCTTGATGTGTATGTGCTTGTCTAATACAAACAAAAGATATTTTCCTGTTTCCCAGCAATGGGTTATTGTTGTCATTAATTATTATTATTATTATTATTATTATTATTATTATTATTATTATTATACAAGAATACAATTTTTGGCTCCAAGCTTTTCAAGACTGGAGCGTTCTCATCCTTATCAGATCTCTACTGGGGTGTGCGCCCCATAAGATAAAATATATGTATGCATTGTCGCATGACAGGCATGGACAGAACGGGGAATGTGGCAATACCCATTTTTCTCATGTGGGATGCACAGCCCAGGAGAGATCAGATAAGGACGAGGAGTGTACGAGCTCAAGATGTCAATGGACACTTTTTCAACTGCATCAAGTGACATCAAGTAGTAGTAGTAGTAGTAGTAGTAGTAGTAGTAGTAGTAGTAGTAGTAGTAGTAGTAGTAGTAGTAGTAGTGATAAAATGTGATAAAATGTGGCAATACCCATTTTTCTCATGTGGGATGCACAGCCCAGGAGAGATCAGATAAGGACGAGGAGTGTAAGAGCTCAAGATGTCAATGGACACTTTTTCAATTGCATCAAGTGACATCAAGTAGTAGTAGTAGTAGTAGTAGTAGTAGTAGTAGTAGCACTTCTACTACTACTACTACTACTACTACTACTACTACTACTACCACCACAACTACTACTACTGCTACTACTGCTACTGCTACTACTACTACAACTACTACCACCACAACTACTACTACTGCTACTACTGCTACTACTACTACTACTACTACTACTACTACTAGGTTAGAAATATGGGATCCCTTTCGACTTCTACCATATTAAGAAATTTGATGTTCGGGTAGCCGCAAGTAGTAGTAGTAGTAGTAGTAGTAGTAGTAGTAGTAGTAGTAATAGTTTGTTATGCAACATCTGCAGAGTCTATGATGCACTGCTCGGAGAAGGGGATAGGAAGAGGGCTCTGTCGCCCGCAGCCCCCCCCCCCCCCCTCTCTGTGTCATAGCTCATAGCATTGAAAACACGGTTGCTCAGTGCCAGGGTCTTGACCAGCTGATGCAATACACAAAATCTCCAAATGTGGGATGACTGAGGGAAAAAGGACAGCATCCTTTTCTTGAAGTGTAGTACTCCCTAAAGGCGGATATGTTTGTGAGCTTTTAGGGCCCCTTTAATAATGCCTTGATTGTACTCGGAAGTTGAGGGGAGGGGGGGGGGGGTTCCAATTACCCCTGACACATATCTTTCTTCATATATATTTTTTAATTCAATACTTTTGACAAGAGTTGTATGATATGGTGTAGGTATGGAGAAAAAACCTCATCTTTTTCTGCTATCTTTCCGAAAGAACTGGGCTTAGAATTAGATGGCAAGAGATAAAATCTCAATTATATAGTGTCTATGTTCTGACACCCTATCTCGTAGTTGTAACCCTATCACCTTTACGAATAACACTGAATTCAACTGTTTGTCTAGTGTACATTATTCAAACTCTATGCGGTGTGACTATCCTCTTTGCTTGTTACACTAGTTATAAATCTTTTTAAAGAAATTTGTTTTCTTTACAAAATGTCTATAATGTTCTCCTTCCTCACTTTCTGCTCGTAGCACAATCAACTCTGACTATCTCGTAGTGGGTAGAGAATGAGACCACAAACCAGGAGAAATATTTTGCACGTTGCTCAATATACAACATAACCATTTCAAACATACACTTTGGGTATCAAATGTTAACAGATTTGCTCGAAATGTAGCATTTGTATCGCTCAGAGTATTAAGGAGGAAACATTATCACATTTTTCAACTTTTGACTGTTCTAAAGTTAAGCAATCTAGAAGTTGAAAATCACTGCTTTCTCATCTTTGAGAAAAAAGCCTAGTTACGACATTTAAATGGAGCTAGAATTTGAAAAAAATGTGATGGCCTCTGTTATATCTAGTCATTTCTCTATATTAAGGAAATTATGTTTGGTTATAAAAAGCTCCATCTGAAAACACTGCTTATCTTTTTTTATGCCGAGAGGGTATTTAAGTGATGCTCAATCCATTCTTCACCAGAACACTTTCTAGGTATGATATACCTTGCGTCAGGTGAATAGTTCAATAGATCTTAGATGAGATCTTAATTCAAGAATAGATGCAGGGCAGATGGAAAATACGTCAAGATGATTAACCCTATAAGCTAGCTTTAGTGCTTGCTACGCTTATCACAGGATAGTATACATATAGAGTGCTGCAGGTAGACCTTTGTTCCTTAAACCTACTAATCTCTTTGTTTGGGTGTTCATTTGATAACACGTGGCCGCGCTATCAGCACATCTCGCAACCAATTACAATTATATCAGTTAAAGTTGAAACCTGCTGGAGCATTTCATTTGTCTAAGTAGAGCCTGAGTATTCACATGTTTACTCCCACTCCGAGACATCTTGGGTCAATACATAAGAAATTTACCTCACCAGGCGAGTGAAATCTAAACGATGAATTTTGATACCAAATCTGCATCCATGTATACCGCAAACTATCCTCGCCTGGTACTACAGTCGCTGTTGTTTTGATTACTATGAAAAACATAGGCTAAACCACATGACAACATATCAAAATGACCCTGAATAAACCTAGTTTAGTTTATCCTATAAGCGACCTCAATTATTAACTACGGGCAACATGATATGGTACTACTACTACTACTACTACTACTACTACTACTACTACTACTACTACTACTACTACTACTAATGCTACTACTAAGCAATCTACTAATGTTAATCCTATGCTCATATGCTATCACCTGCTGCTGCTACTAGTACTACTAGTAGTACTACTACTACCATTACTTACCACTACTACAAGGTTCAACCCCAACATGAATTTTGCCTGCGGGACTACTTCTACAACTCCTACTACTACTACTACTACTACTACTACTACTACTACTACTACTACTACTACTACTACTACTACTAATACTACTACTATTAACGAAAGGTGTTTGGTTTATATTTGTGTATCCACGGCAACGCTTACACGACCTTCCTCCACTAGCAGGCCTATACACACGGAAACCATTTCAATCCCCGGAGGGACATTCCAGAGCAATTGCAGCATATAGCGGACAAGCTTATTTTAAGCACTGCCTTATTTATGCTAGGTACCCATTTTGCAGCTGGGTAGACTAAGGCAATATGAAATAAACTGTCTTGACCAAGGACAGACCAAAGTAGCTGATAATAACTGAACATAGAGAAAAGAAAGAAATTGAAATTGGGTAAAAACGTGTATATGTGGCGTCTCCGCCGTAGTACACTGAAATTATATTCTTTCGCACATATTAGGATTGTGGATTTCTGTTACCTTACGGAATTAGTACTGATACGTTGTGCAAAACGAAAATGATTATAATACTAACAAAAAGAAACAATATATATATATATATATATATATATATATATATATATATATATATATATATATATATATATATATATATATATATATACATATATATATATATATATATATATATATATATATATATATATATATATATATATATATATATATATATATATATATATATATATAACGATGTGCGGATTAAACTTGTCATGTGTTAAAGTTCTGTCTAACTAGCGTGTATGGACAGGTACCTGCGTGTATGGACAGGTACCCTCGGACTCTAATAGGCTTTTTTCCCATATTTATATATACGTTCCCTATTAGTCTGTATATCTAGCGTGTATGTACAGGTACCCTCGGACTCTAATGGGATTTTTCCTATATTTATACATACTATCCCTATTGGTCTCGAGAACCGGACTTATTAAATACACTACGTCAGTCTGAGAGTACGCATCACTACCCAACACCTTGTCGGCTATGTAGTGTCAGTTGATACATCCTATGGATAAAGTCACTGGATATATCACATAGGGGCACCATATCCAAGTACACCATCTGTGGCAGGTTACGTCCTAAAAGGATCGCATATGTGCATTCACCATTCTCTAGACCGAATCGGCATCCGACGTATGGTAGCACGTCACTGCTCGTAGGGCGTGATAAGTTCAGCATTCTACCATTCGCCCAGATGGCATTATTCTAAGTGAATAGGGAGAATTGCCTAAACTAAATTCGTCGTTAATAACGGTTTATGGCAGCGAGTTTATTGATGAAACAGAGCTGCCAAAAAACAAAGTCATGCGTGCGATTGAAAACTTGTCTTAAGGTTATACAGGGAAATTTTTTGGGATATTTTCGCGCCTGTGTACTTTAAGCTAATATGTCGAAAAAGGGGAACGACTTTATGGTAATCCAGCGACTTGTCTAAACATCTATAGGACGTACACCTACGGTATACTATACTAGTCTATGCGGCGGAGATGCCTCATTCTGAGAATATCGTTAAACTGGCCATAAGTTCTTAAGCCATGGTACGTGTGTGTTATGAATTGTTCAATTGATATTGTGCACGTCCGTTGGCATACCCGTCAGCATTCAACAATCCAAACGTCTTTTGGTTTCATTTTGTTTAGTTCCAATTCTGGGAGGGGCCAAGCTAGTATTTTTGCTTAAGGAGTGGGCTTTTAGAGTTGATAATCATGGAAACATATGTTAATAGGATAACTTTAATTTCAGTTTATGTAGCAGATCACAATTGCTGCATGATAATGTACACCACAGTATCAAAAACACGCAGATAGCTTCAATTTGGAACTGAAAATGTCGTCATCAACATTTATATTGTGTGATCTTTCCAGACATTGTGTGATCTTTCAAGATCAAATACTTACTATGTTCAGCATATTATGAAATTCTTGGCTCTTGGCTAGAAAAAGAATATATTCTTGAGGAATGGTGGATGATTTTTGAAAGTTGGCAAATCAGTAGCTAATCTGAAGATTTCTGACCAAGTTATATAATTCATACCTGTTAACATTCAACCATCATATCAGCAGATTTTATGCGGTTCCAATCCTGGCCACCAGGGGTCAGGTTAGTTTATTAGTTTAGGAGTGCGCTATTATATTTTACAGGTGTTGGCAAATTGATAACCATAAAAGTATGATTATGAAATAACTTTAATTTTATGTAGCAAATCACACTTGCAGCATGATGACAGATTCCCAGTTATGAGAAACACACAGAGATTGCTTTTGAACTGAAAACATCATAATAGTCCATGACCCAGAGGGTTGGCCAGTATCATATTGGGGGGGGGGGGGGGGGGGGGGGAAATTCTGATTAATGTTTTTGAATTCCCCATATTTTCAGCTTCATGGTATTTCAGTAACAAATATTTTCCAAATCAGTCCTTTTTTTCTTTTCCCAGGTGAACTTAGCTTTATATATTTACACGATCACTAATTTGCTTTTACTCACCACCAATATTCCTCATATTTCATAACTATTTTATCTCTATCCATGGCATGGATCCGTGCTCCGGCCTACATATTTTGGCGCACAGATTCATTTCTCTACCATACCTGTCTAACCTTTGCGCTGTGTTGCGCCAAGCGTCACTAGCTTCATACTACTTTCCATTCCTTTCATTTCCACTCCTATCACCTTGTATCGGGCTTTCTCTGGATTATAAGTGCCCCGGCCGGGAATTGAACCAGCAACCTACTGATTACTAGTCTGACACCTAACCAACTGAGCTATTTTCTCCCTACTACTACTTCTACTACTACAACTACTACTGCCAGTAACAGCATTTAAATTTGAATTTTGTTTTTCGTCACATTTATGCCAATTGTGGCTAATTCGTGACTAGCCAGTTGTAAGTAGTGGAGGAAACCGGAGTACCCAGCGAAAACCACCGCCTAGCCCCAAGTCACTGGCAACTTTCTCACATGCCCAGGCCGGGATTCGAACCCAGGCAGTGGTGAGAGACAGCGTGCGTTCAGTGGCGGCGCCTTAGACCACACGGCCGTCAGAGTCAGTAACAGCAACGTAACAGCCGCTGCACTAGTAGTAGTAGTAGTAGTAGTAGTAGTAGTACAGCCATTCTCCCTTATGGGTCCACATTGGGGCTGGAAGTTGGTCACGAGGGTTTGTGTCACAGATCTTTCTGAGACTAATTTTTTCTGAAACTAGTATATCTCAAGGGCAAAAGCCCAAAAAATCTGCCTACAAAGTCTTCAGACAAATTTTTTACAGCAGTTTGAAGTTGAGGCTAACCAAATTTCAGAGGACCACTCAAAATATGACCTTTATTTGATTTCAGGCTTGTAAAAATGTATTGAAAAGGCTAATACCCCATTGTATGCTATTTTTATGAAGTAAACTGTATGATGGTTCAAATAAATACAGCTTTCGCATATATTTCACTTGTTTTTTCATAATTTTGCCACTGTTTTGTGAAGTATAGTTTCAAAACTGCAATGAAGTCCTGAAAGTATTGTATAACTTTAGCTGTAAAAGTGAGAGATCTTTCTGAAAAATAGTCTAACCTATCTCAGGGAAATAACAAATTAGTGCTCTGGGACTGGCCCAAAAGATGTAGAGCATAGGTGAAAGCATCACTGGTTAATAGCGTATTGAAAAACGTTTCGTAAGTTGCGATATTTCATGTAGAAATATGAAATTTTTCAAAATTAATATTTATGTTCAGAAATCATCTTAATAGGCCGAAAGACACCTAATTAACTTAATTTGTTAATTTGGACTTCATTGCAGTTGGCGATGAGGCTAGGATTTTTTTCGTTTGTAGGTTGCAGAAAATGGTAAAATGGAAAACACATGAATACAGTCTAAAAATCAAAAGGTTTATTGAAGAAACCTGTCAAATACGAAATTAAAATATACATAGATATCACATGCACCTATCCCAACAATCGATGGCAAGGCTGAGCCACTTTGGTATGTTAAATTTCACCCAGAAGGCACTTCAAAGTATAAAAGTATAAAATGAATTAAAATGAGGTATATCTTCTCGCTTGGCAACACCTTTCAAAGGCTATAATGGTGAATTATATTGTACTACTCATAGTTATTTGACCTTTTCATAATGATGGAAACAATTTCCAACTGCATGAAGCTAGTTTGGACAACATCTCTTCACACTGACCTGCATTGAAGTTTTGACTAAAATAGTTTGTAGGTTTCAGGTCTGCTACCTTAAGTTGTATTTCAATGTGAAGCTTTGAAATTAGGTAGGTAAGCATCTAATGTCCATTCTTACCATATATATAGGAAAGTTATACATTGTGCTATTGAAATCACATCAAAATTATCGCTTTGGCACAGCATTGATCAGTACAAAATATCTGTTTTTTTCAAGACACAGATATGGAATTATCACATTTATGATCACATAGCGGCACAATGGCACCCTTAAATACTTAAAAGTCCACTCATAAAAACAGAATGAGACAAACAAAATAAATATTGCACGTTTCCCAGCACTTTTACACTACTACTGAACTTCAAAATGGAGTGTTTTAGTAAGTTATGTAAGTTGCGCAGATCTTCTCCAAAATGATTGGACCTTTGAACATCATTAAAGGAAGTAAGTTAATACTTGCAAACTAAAATTCAACACAACTGTCACATTGAATAAATCACATAGATGGAATGTTATTGGAGATAAAACATCTTCACAATGTCATTTGTGAATCATTTTGAGAATTATACAATATATAAAAATGGTTTACACCTTAAACCAGCATCCCTAATACTTCAAGAACAGATGCAATGATTATGCATAGACGTTATGAAACCTTAACATTTAAACATCCAACAGAACATTTGAATTAACTTTGAAAATGAAGTGTGAATTTGTCAAAGTCTTGGACAAACTTGTCCTTGAATTCGGACAGTGGCATGTCGGTGCTGACAATCTTGACTTTGCGCTTGCCATCTCTCGCATCTAGAACTTTCTGCCACTGCTGGACAGTAACCTCAGTGGCTGTGACTTTATCCACCAACCCCTTAACTGCCTCTTCCGTCTGGTAAGATTTCACAAAGACATCAGGACTTGGAGTGAGGGGTTCTGTGAGTACCTTCTTCAGGGATCTGAGAAGCAAGGTGGAGTGTTCATTCTTCTAGCACTTGTAAGCAGTTGTTCGGCTTCAAGCAATTGGAATGTCTGATGTGCTTGGGTCGCAGCTTGTAGAAAGATGACTTGCTCTTCTTCACTTGTGGATTTTCAGCAATGAACTTCTCATATAAGATGTATAGGTAGTCATTGAGGATCCTTGTTTGGACCTTCTCTCCATCAACTGTCAAGCAGTCCTGCTTGCCAGGGTTCATCCTAGAGTTGTCGTCTCTCTCTAGGAAAGACCTTACCTGTCTCTTGAGCTCTTTCTGTCTGGCAAGTAGCCGCCTTCTCTCGAGACACTTGGGAGACTTGTCCTTCCTTGTGTAAAGGAACTTCTCTGAGACATTCAACTGTTGGCTGAGATGCTTTTTCATTCTGTATCTCTTGAGCTGTTTGCCGTTGAGAAGTGATACCACAACCTCCTTGTGTTGGTCACTTTTCTTTGCTGCAATTTGTAGTTCATCCTCCACCACATTCGCATAGATCAGTTTCTTCTTGATGCCGGCTGGGACTTTCCTTGGGGTAAGGCCACTGTCTCGAATGAGCTGGTTGGTCTTGCTGCATGGTGTCTGAGCAGTGATGCCTTGCTCAGCTTGCATAGCTTCGAGTGGTTCTAGCACTACCACTGGAACTGGATGAAACACTGGAGGCCACCTATCATGTACTGTAGTCCCCTGGCTTGGAGATGTGACAGTACTACTACAAGCACTTGTAATGTCACTTGATCCTTTCTTCTCCATCAGTTCCTCCAGCTTCTTGCATCTCCTTTGGAATTCCTGTTTCTGAACTTTGATATTCTTAATCTGTTCCTCATGCTTTGTAACCTGTCGGTTCAATTTTGAAACAGCCTTTGCGACACGTTTCTTCTTCCTCTTTTGAGTAGTAGACTTTGGACCAGTACCGACTTCGGCGACATGTTTCTTTCTCTTCTTTCGAGGAGACTTTGAAGTGGCTACAGCTGCAGCTTGTCTTTTCCTCCTTCTGGGGAATTTCACAATCAGTGTACCTGAAAGTAGACAAATAAACAAATGTATGAATAAAAGGAAGAAAGAGTGTCACGAAAGCTGTTTCAAAGTTTAACTTAGACAAATATCAGGTAGGTATGTGGTTATAATATTTGCAATTGTAGTCATTAACAGATCAATTAATATCAGCATCAGTTCAGAACATTACTCCAAGTGGGATTCAAGACAAATATCATTAATTAACAGATCAATACATATTAGCATCAGTTCAGAACATTTCTACTTCTAAGCAGATTCAAGACACATATCAGGTAGGTATATGTAGTAAATGATTAGCACCAGTTCAGAACAGTACATACATTCAGAAGTAAATCAGCAGGTTAACAGGAATATAAAACACTTACCTTATTATTCACAGCGAGAACATCTAAGTGCACGAATAAATAAATGAATGAATATTGAAATACATACCTCTGAGTTCCTGCGCTCCATCACCACCATCACTGCTGTCACCACCATCATCCGTCTCATCATCATCATCATCATCACTGTTAAATCCATCAGTTGACCAGTCCTCATCTTCCTCCACATCAGCCTCAGCAGCCAGTTTCTCTTCCCGCTTCTTCTTACGGTGTCTCCTGACCCCGATATTGGTAAACCTCCTGCTATTTGCCTTCTCTTCGTCGGTCATGTCTGCTACCATCTTCTGATAAGCTTTGACCCTTTCACTTTCTCTTTTCAAGAAGGTATCACCCATTGCAGCAATTTTCCTCGCCCTATATCGCCGTTGCCGCTCTGCATTGCTTAGGGGAAGGGGTCTGAGCCGTGTAGAATACATTATCCAGCTGAAAAAGTAAAGAAAAGTGTCAAAATAAGCCATGTCCTCAAAAACGTAACGCACAAATGAAACAACACGTAACGAAAATGTCCTCAACTCAAATCGAGATGTAAATACCCCCCCGCCATGTTGTTTTGATTCATTTACGAGCAAAACATTTCAAAGTTGTCTAAACTTACGGCAAATTACGCACAGACATCTTAAAATTTCTGTTAGCGGAGCTTCTATGCTAGCCTACCCCTAAAATGACACCGATTTTTCGAAGATCCCATGATTAGAAATCGAAAAATTTTATGGAAAAAACACTCACCGCTGATTCTGACGAGTCTGGCAGCATGGCCTAATATCCCTTCTTGACGTCAGAAATGAAAATGAGGCCATAACCTCATTATTTTAGTCTGTAGGCTTGTCGATAGATGGCAATGTCGGATTGCCTAGAAACTTACACAACGTTTGTACGTGACGGTTTTTCTAACTTATGCTTCCCTGCAGGCTTAGAAATAATTCTTTCTGGATTTGTTACAATCGTTATTTGTACTATGCCTGAAGGTCTTTTAGATGCAAAAAGAAGATCTTCCACGAGTACATGTATAGGGAGGTATAATGCGATCGTAAGTTGCGCTAGTTATCGATACGCACCAACCTTACCCCATTTCGAGGTCTGTGGGCCTTTCTTAAACCTTGGTCTCAGACTTTTTGTTATTTTATCGAAAAGTTGAGATGTTTCCGCAGATGTAGAGACCAAAAAATCATTGAATACTATTTAATATGGTACATGTCCCGCCTAAAATAGCTTGATGCGAAATGTACAAACAAAAATTGAAGACACGTGTACAGACCTACCTAAAGTATATTTCAAAATGAAATATTCTGTTCTTGCGTCAGAAATATCAAAATTCAAAATATTTCCAATAAATATAGATGAGGTTTTCCTAAAACAATCCGGTTTTTTAATCTTTTCACACAAAATCATATTTTAACCTTTGCTGAGGACACGTTAGTCCGTTTCGCCTTGTTGCTCTTCCGGCCTCAGAAAAAAAATTTCTACTAGAGTTAGGACACTAGTTATGCATGACTCTGATGCACATTGATCCTAGCTACTGGCTGATACCAAGTAAGCCAGTATTCATGCAGTATTTTTCCCTAGGGGGTCGAGGGTCACGCAAATCTCGTTATGTGGACCCTTAAGGGAGAATGGCTGAGTAGTAGTAGTAGTAGTAGTAGGAGTAGTAGTAGTAGTAGTAGTTAAGTAGTTATCTGTCTCTACATTTGTCTAGATGTTAATTTTCTATGATAGTCAGGCTATTTGAACGTTTATTAGATATGTTCAGGATCTCGTTGGCATATGTAGCGTCATAACCCTGACTGGTAAATTCTCACTATAGGTGGACTTCTGACGCTACATTTGCCAACGAGATCCTGAACATATTTAATAAACGTTCAAGTCGCCAGATTAGCGTAGAAAATCAACATCTAGGCAATTGTAAACTGAAATAGTCCGGTCTATAGAAGTAGTAGTAATAATAGCACAAGTAGATTGTTCAGTAGTAGTAGTAGTAGTAGTAGTAGTAGTAGTAGTAGTAGTAGTAGTAGTATATTATGTTGCCCGTAATGAATAATTTCATCCACAAATTCGTCATTTACGCAGTAGTTGTACTGTGAGATGGTCGTATGTTTTACGTATATAAACTCGTTCAATGCATTATGCACCATGCTACGCGTAATGTCGTTTTAAAGGGAAAGGAGTATGGTGCGTTACTATTATGGTACTAAGTCTCAGCTGTACTGATAATTGTTTTAATAAAAGCACATACTTTGCAGGGAGGATGTTAGCAGGAAAAGTTACGAGGTTAGGATATGTTAACCTTGAATAGAACAAAGGAAATATCAAGGTCACCAATTTTTCACTGATATGGCAACCCTACAAAAACGAAGATAAACAACGTATCTTCATCTATAAGCTGGTTCGTGTCAACTAATATATTATGAAATCTAAAACGATTTCCATCCTTAAAGGCACCTTTGCCTAGTAATGTCAATCATTCCCAATTGGAGAAAATGGTCCGACCATCGAGATTATTTGAGTCTAACTAAAGCATTTTGGAAATTTCAAATGGGCAGATCTAATTGATCAAACGCAACTCTTATTCCATGACATCCCAAATACATGTACTATAACCATGAACGGGTTAACCCAAGCATGCTCTAAGTAGCATCCATGGATAGTATATCTTTTTTTTCATTATTTCTTCGTGACTTAGACTGAGAGAGAGAGAGAGAGAGAGAGAGATGAGAGAGAGAGAGAGAGAGAGAGAGCGAGAGAGAGAGAGAGAGAGAGAAGAGAGAGAGAGAGAGAGGAGAGAGAGTGAGAGAGAGAGAGAGAGAGAGAGAGAGAGAGAGAGAGAGAGAGAGAGATGGGGGGGGAGGGGTTGCGACCTGTAACTATTTTGCTAAACGCAAGCTCTTCGGGCGGGGAGGCCGCTGTGAAAAACTGTAATCAAAGGATATACTTGTGTCTTATTAGGACCATGTATTTTAGGACGTTCAATATTACACGCAGAGGCCGAAGTGAGTATGTTTTTACGCGAAGTGGCCAAATTCCACTTCGTGTTCAGTTCGGCGAAAGAAAGAGACAATCAACCATACATAACGAATCCAACAGGTACACAACACAAACTAAACACGCAGATATACAAACAAACTATGCGTCTATGTGAAGTGTACATGACCTCTGCTGAAGCTTACAAGAATGCAAAAACACCAAACACGACTAAACAAGAAAAGAATGTAATGGTAATGTGAAGTCTTCGCGCTACTTCGTGTTCTCTTCACGGTCACTTCATGATCAATCGTGTTCAAAATTTGTTCATGAAGTCAACATGAAGGTCTGCGAAGTGAACCAGTAAGACCGCAAAGTTATAACTTTGTGTAAGGGTAGTAGACAAGAATTTTTTTAGGTCAAACTTCTCGGTGAATTTTTGGAATTTTCAAAAATTTCCACAGAGGCCCCGAAGTGACCAGGTGTTATGCGGAAGTGGCCACAAACTGATTTCGGTTGATCGGAAAGCCAACAAGAAGCTCCGTGATGTTAACAAGTACTGGAATTTGGCCACTTCGTGTAAAAACATATTCACTTCGGCCTCTGTGTGAGACAGGCTTTAGGGAGTAATTAATGCTACGCTGTGTGTGGTTCGTATATAGGCTTAACCTCTGCTGATAACTCTAACTTAAGGTAGAACCCTACTTGATACAAGGGTCATTTTTAAAATTTGAATATCTGAAAACCGAGTTTATCTAAAACAACGACACTTATGGTATTTTAAAGGTTACATCTCATAGTTGCGGAATGATGGTGAACTTATCAGTAAGTGGCAATTTTGAGGTAATATGGCACCTTTAGAGAACATATCTTGATGTGTTTCGTCTTTTTGGCGAAATGTCAAGAATCACCCATTACCTGAAAATGAGATTCTACCATATGAGCATTCATGTACTTGGTGAGGTGCCAGGGCCAACCTAAACAGGGGATCTGCACGATGAGTATCTTAGAAACATTTATGAATGTTCCCATAAGCCTCAAAATTACTAACAGCACGTGGTTTAGATAGTGAGTGCTGATTTTCAGGTCCTGTCAGAATTCAAGGTACCTGTGACATGACCTTGCACCTAGACGGGGTTCATATCTGTCATATTCTAAGATACTGGCTTCGGAGACTGTATCTTTATTCACTTTGATCCAAAAAATGAGTTGAAAATTTTGGTCAAAATGATCTAGCTTGAAGGAATCTGCATGATTAAAGCAGACAGTTATGTCGTTCGGGAGCAATGTAACAAGGAAACCTCAAAGGGCCCTGCCTTTTGTGCTCTTGAAGTTAGCACAATAGTGTTGCCAGCTCGAGATTCGTGGCGAGTAAACACTGCTCATGTGTCATCTTTTCTTTTGATATCCATTCTTAGGGGCCAGCCAAGGACACCACCTAGTGGTGAAAATCTTGGTGTACTAGACTATCACCTTAAACACAATTTTCCTTTCCATTTCGCCCATCTTTGTTTAGAGGCATTGTTGTCTTGTAATTTGTAAATATATAGTGGAACCTTTACAATTGCTACCTGCGTAAATGAACCATGCTGTCGGTAATTTCAACATGATCGATATTCCCCTTGAACAAAAACAAATATGCAGGATTGTTATTGCAGGAAGGGCCTGCTCTGATGAGGTCTAAGGCGTTGCCTCTGCCTCGGTTCAAATCCTGACCTTGGCATGTAAGGAAGTTGTGGTTAGGCAATGGTTTGCGCCAGGAACCCCAGTTTGTGCCACCGCTCACAAAGGGCTAGTCACGACTTAAATATGCAATATGACATAAAAAATTGACGATAATAGAACTTCCAAGATATAGCAGAGGCATTCCGTAAAGCTTCCCCTTTAGAATGATTATATATAGCACTGTACTTAATGAACTGAAAAACTGAATAAATACAATAGACTCAAAAATCGTACACTATGGCATCTGCGCCAATAGTATCTAAATTCCTTGCTTTAGGAAATTATTTTAATAATAAAACTATAGTAGGAGCTATCCATACATCTTCTGCTTCAAAATGATTCTAAATATAGCACTATACTCTTTATATTAAAGATATTCATAGATGAAAACATTCGAACATCCCAGGTGATGAATTAGGGTCTATGAAAGATTAGTGGAAATCCCAACAACAAATATCATAGGGGGCCTGGATATGGCAGATAAGCCGTGCCATCAATTCGTAATCTGTCTCAAGATATGCTTAGAATGGATTTTGGGAATGTTGCCGATTTTTCAGTGTTGGCAAAGCACTTCAAAACGATGCAAAACCTGATACTATGATTACCTATATACAAATATGACATCCCGTGGGGTGTTTACCAGGAAAATCCAAAATCTCTGTTTGTATTTTTTTCCCTTTTGTGTTTTGCATTTTGTTCGATATGATAAAACAAATATGACATGCCTGCAAATATGACATTCAATACGCCACTGACAAAAACACCATCCCAAGTAATTTCCCCCAATGGTTGGTTCTGTTGATAAAATATATAACATATGTCAGCTGATGGTTGCAATTGTTGAATATGAAGTATATGTCGCCATAAGGTTGGTTCTAGTGATGTACTATAATTGGTGTTCCCCAATGGTTGGATTTGTGGAATCACAAAATACCTCTTAACCATTGGT